>PVHY01001814.1:7721-144306 GCA_004024945.1 Uropsilus gracilis
AAAAAAAAAAAAAAAAAAAAGGGCATTGCATTTGCAACAGTGTATACATTGTGTGGTTGTGGGCACTGAACAGTGTAAAGGGGTCTAGGAGGTTTGCAGTTGCTGTTCAGACACTTTTAGAGTTAGTCTCTCTCTCTTCCTGCCTGCTTGTGTGTAAGGTGTCCCCTATCTCAGAATTAAGGCATATTGCATTTAAAGTAAAGGCTCCAAGAATCTTCTTCCATTTGCCCAAATCAACATGAACCTGCCTGATCTGGCATCATTGTGCAATGACGCCAGATTTTGAATATTTTGAATATTATTTTGAATATTGTTTCAATTTTTTTTACTTGTAATTGGTTGATGTTTACTATTTCTTCTTTATTTGGTTTCAGATGATTGTATTATTCTAACAATTTGCTTGCATGGAAATGGTCACAGCAATCTTTAATTGTCCTCTGGATTTCTGTACTAGCTGTTGTAATTTCTCCTCTGTCATTCATGATGTTATTTATTTGCGTTCTTCCTCTTTTTGTGTGCCTATCTAGAGGGTTTGCCTACTTTGCTTATTTTTCCAAAGAAACAACATTTGGTTTCATTGATCTTTTTGATATCTATTTTATTTACTTTTGATTTAATTTTTATTATTTCCTTCTACATGATTTAGGGTTTTTTGGTTCTTATTTTTCTAGTTCCTTGAGATGGATTATTAAATTGTTTCTTTGTTTTCTTTCTTGTTTCTTGATGTGAGCTTGTATTGCTATATACTTTTAATAATGCTTTTGTTGTGTAACACACATTCTGGAAGGTTGTGTACCCATTATAATTTGTCTTAATAAATTTTAAATTTCTTCTCTGATTTCCTCATTAACCAGGGGTCTTTCAATTGTGTGTTGTTCAGTCTCCTGAGATTGGGGAATCCCTTTTCTTTCCTTTTGTAACTGTTTTCTAGTTAGGTATTTCTATGGTCAAAGAAGAAACTTGGTATGATTTTGACCTGCATGTAGTTTTGATGTTTGTCTTGACCCAGTATGTGGTTGATCCTGGAGAATGATCTGTATGCATCTGCTATATTAGAAAGACTATATTAGTGAGTTTTATATCTTTTTGATGTATTGTCCTCTTGATGTATTGTCCATCTATGTCTCTTGTAACCATTTTTAGCTTGATATCTATTTTATTTGATAGAAGTAAGGGTAACCTGCCTTACTTTTTTGGGGGGCCATTTGCATGTAGAGTTGTTTTCCAACCATTTAACTTCAATCTATATTTATGTTTAGAATGGTGTTTCTTATAGGCAGCACAAGGCAGGGTTATATTTTCTAATCCCGAGTATTGCTCTTTATCTTTCTACTGTTGAGATTACTTTATTAATATTTAGTTATTATTAATGTGTGAAAGTATGTTATTACCATTTTGTTCATTGTTTTGTGGTTCTAGTCAGTGCCTTGTTTGTTTCTTTCTGTTCCTTCATCTGTTGGTATAGAGTTCTAAGGCTTCTTGTAATATTCCTGAGATTAGGGGCCTCATAGCAAATTTCTTAAGATTTTTGTTTGTCTAAGATGGTCTGATATTTTCCTCATGTAGGGGGGTGTAAAGAATAAAGAATTTTTGGCTGGGTTTTTTTTTTTTAAGTGTTTCACCCCATTCGCCTTGGTCACAGTGTTTCTTTAAAGAAATCTTATGACAGCTAAATAAGGCTCTCTGTAGGTTGTCTGATGCTTTCCTTTTAGCTTCATTATTTTTTTCTTTGTCTTGGATTCTTTGGAGATTTACTTTGTGTCTTGCTTTCACTATGTTAATCTGCTATTCTTCTAGCTTCCTGCATGTCTATTTTTATTTCCTTCAAGTTTGGGAAGTTTTCTTCAATTATTTCCTTGAGTAGTAGATCTCTCTTCTCCTTCTGGATTACTATTGGTCTTATATTTCCTTTTTTATGGTGTCAGATAATTCTTAAAGTATTTCTTCATTCTATTTTCTGTATCTCTTTATCTTTTCCTTTCTTGGTTTTTCTCATATCTGTATCTTTGAGAATATTGGTTCATTATTCTATATCATCAATTCTGTATTCTATTTTCATGGGTTTTCCCAGAATCTTTTTCCTCCCCCACAGACCTTTTACATCCTGATGTTCCTTTATTTTCTTATTTAAAGTTCCAATCTTTATCTTCTGTTCATTGTGTTCCTCATAGCAGTCTTTTCATTTTTTCATCTTCTCATATGTCTTTGAGTTTTGTTTGTATTGTACAAGCCCTCAAGCTCTCTTACTTTATTAATTATGGATAATTTTGAATTTTTCATCTGACAGGAATAAGAACTGTTCTATGTCAGTGCTTTTGGATTTGAGAGTTTTATTTTCTTCTGGTGGTATATTGTTCCCTTTAGGGCTTCCTAGCCACTTGTGTTTTTCTCTTCTCTATATTGTTTGGTGTGCGTTTGCACTGGGGCTGCAGTTGGGGTTTTTGTTGTTCATGAGTCCTCTCCACTGTTCTGTTCTGTTTACTGGTACCTAATAGGATCTGGGGAGGTGCTAGAGTCTCCCCCAAAGCACTCTGGGCTTGGTCCTGAAAGCTGAAAGGGCAGGAGAAATAAATACTAAGTCAAAAGTCTGAGTTGTTGGGACCTCATCTCATAGAAGAATGTGGCTCAGAGTCAGCGTCTGGTGGCCAGGAGGGCAGAACGTTACTGAGGTTTTTTGATATAGAAAGAGGCTCTATGTAGTTAAATGGATGTTTCCTGGTGTGACTGGGGTGCTGCTGTGAATATTTAGGTACTGCAAGTTTGCAACTCAGGCCTCTGTCTGCTCCTGAAAAGCTGGCATCTGGGCCTGGAGTCAGGAGTTTTCACTGGGAGTGCTTAGGATCCCCAATGAAGAGCAGAGCCTAGCAAGGCCAGGCTAGGGACCTGGTGTGTTAGGATACACTGGTAGGCTGACTGGGATGCACTTCTAAGTGTGCAGTAGTAATGACTAACTCCTGGTTAATATGAAATTTTCATATTACTATGCTATTTAACAAGCACTCTAGTTAAATATTTTTTGAGAGCTTAATTAGTGTTAAACACTGTAATGGTCCCCAAAACAAGTGTTTCAATGAGATATGTTGATAGATTCCATAATCTATCAAAAGGAAGTTCTCTAACAGAGAAAAGAGTTGGCCCATGCATCTACCTGATTTCTCTCCATCAAAATCTCAGTAAATCTTTGCCTAGACAGAACATACATCCTTAGTTCTTTTAAGCTACCAGCTCTAGTGGCTTATTTTGTTTTGTTTTGTTTTGTTTTGGTGGACAAAGTGAGGCTTTTCAATTTCTTCAGTAAAACCACTGAGAAAATAGGGTTCCAGGGAGTAGTACTCAGGGTCAAAGACATGAATAGAGTCAGGGCCTGAGTAGGATTAGGGTTTGGGTCATGTTAACCAAAAGTAAACAACAGTTCCAAAATGGAGTCATTTGCACCAAATCCACCAAGATGGAATACCCAACATAACTGCAGTTTCAGTCTTCCCCATAAATGCTGTACTAGCTGGTCAGTATGGATTTTTTTTTTTTGATCAACACCAGTGAGCTAATCTTTCCCATTGCCCATAGCAAATGAGAAAATCTTCCACAAAACCTTTTCCCATTCCCCAAATTCATTTTTTTATCTTCTTCCCTTTTGGTCTATAAAACCTTTCATTCTGTATAACATCTCAGAGCACCTTTCTACGTATTAGATAGAATGCTGCCCAAGTCATATAATCATGTAATCATATAATATAGCTAAGTAGATTTTAAATTAACTTTTGTACTTTTGTTTTTTAACAGGTGCCTAACTAAGATGGATAGCAGAGGGAACGAAACTGAACATTACCTACTGAAATCAGCATAATCCCTTGGACACACAGGTTTTATCTATTCTTGATGCTTCACAGTAAAACATGGAATGAGTTTGTGAGCTTCTTTTATTTGTTCATTTTTAATGAGGAGTGGGGAGAAATTCTTCACTAGAAGTAACTTAGGGAAGTATATGAATTACTTGTACTACATAACAGCATTTCTAGAGGCTGGGAGCAAGATAGGAGACAGACACCAGTCATTCAGCCATTGTATGCTAGCAATATAAACCAGCCAAATAGAACCTTCACATCTTACCACTATTTCCCCTCAAGAAGTTGAAGACTTGTTTTCTGGACAGTGCTTGTGCCACCCCCACAATTAGGGGCAAAGCACTGGTTTCAAATTCCTAAGGACAAAGGTCTCCTTAACCTCTGCCCAATGCATCAATCAGTGTTCTAATACAAAACACTAGCAAAATTGCTAAAATGACATTGACTCCAGTAAAGAACTTGATTATGTGTGTGGATTTCTAAGTAAATTATTTTTACTAATCAGAGCAGAGTGTACAGACAATTTTAAACCCAAACATTTTTCATAATGACCAAGTGAAAACAATTTTCTGTTTATGCCAAGCAACAGGTCAATAAACAGCATCTGGTATAAGCCATTTGCAACCATTTCTGAGGCTTCTCTGACTTTCTCATTTAGTGTCTCTACTTCCCTACTTTATTGACTTGTTAATTGATCATCATTTTCCATTTACTCTGTGAATGACACTTTCTCAATATTTTCATTGCCCACAAGAGGAGGTCATAAATATATGATGCTGGTTTACTCCTCTGTTATGGATTTTTGTCATCACCCTACCTTCAGTTTTTGTTTGAAGAACAAGTTAGTGTTGTTTTGTTTTGTTTTTCCTGTTCACCACCTATTGTGCCACAAAAAGTTGTAGGTGGTGAGAGCTCTGAATTCTTTACTTCAACACAATTGCTATCCCCAAAATACCTGTCTCAGGATAAGACAAGCCTCCTATAATTCATTACAACAGAATCATGAAACCTTAAGGTCCTCATATAAAACTAAAATAATTTAGGTTTACTAAAATTGAAAACACTCACTAAGATACTAAATAGGGGCTAAGTAACCTGAGGATGGAAGCCCTAGAGTGGCCAAAAACTGTTCAGGCAAGGGAGAGGCTTTCCACTTTAAAGCTCAATAACCATCTTCAGCAGATTCAAACCCTAATCTCCAGTGAATGAATGCCTTTCTCATAGACCTTTGTTATGCAGATTCTAGCCACTCCTTATCAACTCCCTGCCCTGAAGACTGCAGGAAGAAAAAAAAGTCAGAAACTGCAGTTTACAACTTACTAGCTTGCTCAATTTACCCTCTGCAGCTCCTGCAAACTAAAGACAGCCAATATTTCTGGGTGTGGGTACTTACCACCATTCCCAGCGTTCATTATATTTTCCAAAGCCAGAACAAAAATTTTAGAGGGCAGACTAATTTATAACTGAACAAAGTTATGTAATTATTTGCTACAAAAAAAAAAAAGATAAACATAAAAACCCAGTTATTCCACCATTGTCCAAAACCTTCAGTCTTAGTCCTGTTAACCTTGTCACTTGTTCAATCCTTCAGAGTTCAGCAAAATGTATTCTAAACACAAAACTTCCTTCTTGGCATGCTCCAGCTTCCTCTAAGCATGTAGTTGAAGGCATGATGTTTCTTCTCCTTGCTGTCCTCTTCCAGGTAGTAGAAAGAAACTCCATAGTAGAGGAATAAGCCTAACTTATTTTCTTCTCAGGCCTAGCTCATATGGCCTCTCCAGAAACATTTGACTCAAACTCAGTAATACAAACTCTAACATGGAGTTCAAATCTCTAACCTCTTTAGCTTTCAGCAGGCACATTCATCTTATGCTTAGTAAAAACTATAAGTTTACCAGCCCAGGACAAAGTCCCCAGGTCTCAGTCCCTCAGTCTTCAGGGTCTGGCCTCAATCCTTCCTCAAAAAATGGCTGAAATCCTATCCTGTTCTATATTCTCAACCCAATATTGATATTCTTCCTTTCTATCAAGTATGGCAGCCAAGAGGTCTCTGGAGAAGTAAGACAAAAACCAGTTTTCTTTGAAAATTTGAAAATCTATAGCAACAGGAGAGTAGCTCCTTATCAAATGTATGTTTCAACTATGTTAATGGCACCCAGGAGGATAGGCCCCCAGACATCAGGTTCACTATAATTGAAAACACTCACTAAAATACTAAATAAATAAAATACTAAATAAATTAGTTTCACTAAAATTGAAAATACTAAATGTTAAAAAAAAACCCACAAAACTTAGTATCACACTGTTATAGCTATTATAGGTGAGAATATTTTCTACTAGATTAATATTCATGGGAGTCCTTCACTTCCCTGATTTTAAACACATTTCCATGTACATCTGAACTTGTATAATTAGGCCAACAGACTGTAATTTTTTATATAAGCTTTCTGAAATAAGGATAATTCTCCTATATAATAAAATGATTTAAATATGTCCAAAGTGCAGCAAAAGCATTTCTAAGAAGAAGGTTCTTAGCAATACAATACCCATATCAAAAACCAAGAAACTAACCAGAAAAACAACCTAACCTACCAACTCGAAAAATGAGATAAAGAGCAACAACGACAAAAAAAGAAAAAAAAAGAAAAAAAAAACCAGCAGAAGACAAGAAATAAAAAAAAAGAAGAAATAAATAACCTGGAAACCAAAAAGACTATCCAGAAGATAAACAAAACCAAAAGCTGGTTCTTTAAATAAATAAATAAAGTTGATAAGCCCTTTGCAAAAATCACAAAGGAAAGAAGAGAGAAAATTCAAATAAATAGAATCACAAATGAAAGAGGAGAAATTATAACAGATACAAAAGAAATCCAAAAGATAATAAGAGATTACTATGAACAACTATATGGAAATAAATACAACAACCTGGATGAGATGGACAGATTCTTAGAAAGATCAAACTCTCCAAAATTGAACAAGGAAGATATAGAGAACTTAAATAAACCAATCACAAGCAGTGAAATTGAAGCAGTTATCAAAACTCTGCCTAAAAACAAGAGCCTGGGACCTGGGTTTTACAAATGAATTCTACCAGACATTCAAAGATGAAATAATGCCTGTACTACTAAAGCTTTTCCAAAAAATTGAGAAAGAAGGAAAACTACCAATCATATTCTATGACGCATCATCACACTCATACCAAAAACAAATAAGGACAGCACCAAGAAGGAAAGCTATAGACCAATTTCCCTAATGAACACAGACACAAAATTTTAAACAAAATCCTGGCAAATCCAACAATGCATAAAAAGCACTATTCACCATGACCAAGTGGGATTTATCCCAGAGGCACAAGGATGGTTCAACAACTGGAAATCAATTAGCATAATACACCAAATCAACAAAGAGAAAAACAGAAACCACATGATCATATCAATAGATGCAGAGAAAGCATTCAACAAAGTCCGTCCAGCAACCATTCATGATAAAAGCCTTTGAAAATTTGGGGGTTAAAGAAATTTACCTCAACATAATAAAAGCCATCTATGACAAACCTACAGCAAATATCATCCTAAATGGAGAAAAACTAAAATCATTCCAATTAAGATCTGGAACCAGTCAAGGATGCCCACTATCCACACTACTTTTTAACATTGTATTGGAATCTTAGCTAGGGCAATAAGGCAAGAGAAAGAAATAAAAGGGATACAAATAGGAAAAGAGGAACTGAAGCTATCATTATATGCTGATGACATGATTCTCTCTATATATAACCCCAAAAAATCCACAGAAAAACTGCTTGAAATAATAAACAAGTTCAGTAACTTAGCTGCATAGAAAATCAACACACAGAAGTCGGTAGCTTTCCTATACACAAAAAAAATCAAATAGAAGAAGAAATCAGAAAAACCAACCTATTTACCAAGGCACCAAAAAAATCAAATAACTGGGAATAGACCTAACAAAACATATGAAAGAACAATACAAAGAAAACTTTAGAATGCTTAGAAAGCTGATAAAAGAGATAGAAGAAGACATAAGGAAATGGAAAGACATTCCCTGCTCATGGATTGGAAGAATTAATATCATCAAAATGGTCATCCTACCAAAAGCAATCTAGAGATTCAATCCAATCCTGATAAAAATCCCAATGACATTTTTTAAAGAGAGAACAAAAATTACTGAAATTCATATGGAATAACAAAAGACCTTGAATATCAAAAAACCTCCTGACCAGAAAAAAAGAGAATGGAGGTATTACAATTCCAAACTTGAAATTATACTACAAAGCCATAATAATTAAAACAGCTTGGTACTGGTACAACATCAGACAATTAGACCAAAGGAACAGAATTGAGTGCCCAGAAATAGAAACCACACATATATAGTCACCTAATCCTTGACTAAGGAATGAAAAACTTACAACTTATATTGGAACAAAGATAGCCTCTTCAATAAATGGTGCTGGGAAAATTGGACTAAGAAATGCAAAAAAATGGACCAAGACAACTCCCTCATACCATGTACAAAAATCAATTCAAAATGGATAAAAGACTTAGACATCAGACCTGAAATCATAACATATATAGAGGAAAACTTGGGCAAAACCCTCCATGAATTATAATTCAGTAATCCCTTTCTGGACATATTTTTCTGGCAAAAAAAATGAAGGAAAACATGAACGGATGGGACTACATCAAACTAAAAAGCTTCTGTACAGCAAGAGACAACAGAAAAAACAAAAAGAAGCCCAACCAAATGGGAAAATTTTTTGGTCTCCACAAGAGTGATAAGGGTTTAATAACAAAGATCCACAAGGATTGCACACAGCTAAACAAAAGCAAAACTAGAAGCCCAATCAAAAAATGGGGAGAAAAACTAAAAAGACACTTCTCCAAAGAGGAAATACAAATGGTCAATAGGCACATGAAAAATTGATCAATGTCACTACCAATAGGGACATGCAAATCAAAACCACAATGAGATACCACCTTACACCAGTAAGAATGGCCCAGATCCAAAGAACAGGCAACAAGTGCTGGTGAGGATATGAAAAGAAAGGAACACTCTTATACTGCTGGTGGGAATGTAAACTGGTCCAGCCACTATGGAAAGCAGTATGGAGGACCCTCAGACTAATGAAAATGGAACTAACATTTGACCCAGCAATTGCTCTCTTGGTAATCTACCCAAAAGAGACCTCAATGTAGTTACAAAGGGAAACCTGTGCTTGGATGTTTACTGCAGCACTATTTATAATTGCAAGGACTTGGAAGCAACCTAAATGCCCCAAAACAGATGACTGGATGAAAAAGATGTGGTAAATATACACAATGGAATGTTACTCATCAATGAAAAATGATAAATTTGGTGATTTTATGATAACATGGATATACTTAGAAGAAAGCATATTAACAGAAACAAGTCAAAAAGAAAATGACAGAAACCAAATGGTTTCAGTAATATATGGGATAGAGGGAAAACAATAAACAAAAGACACGAGGAAAAGTCAAAACAAGCTAAGCACCGACTTGGGGCAGGGGGAAAAGGAGGAAAATGGTGGGGAGGGTGGGGAAGGGGTGAATCCCTGGGATTACAAAGATGTGTATATATATATATATATACACATATATATATGTGTGTATATATAATATATATATATAATATATATATATATATATATAAATTTTAAAACTATTAAAAAATGGCACTAGACCCCAAGGGGTTTGGGGAAGTACACTGTAGAGAATTCATGTTTCCAGGGAGCTGCTGATCTGGAGAACACATTAGGTTACCTGGAGTTGTCTCTAGAAGAGAGTGGTCTCTACACAGTGGAGGGGTCTTTTGAGGTAGAGGCAACCAGTTTTATTGAGTGTCAGTCACACTTCTCTCAGAGGAAAGGACAATGGAACTGAATTTTGAACAGAGAACAACCTTTCCTGGCCTTGCCATTACAGTAGGGATGATGTATGTCATTCATTTTATTCTGTATGGCAAGTTCATGTGGGTCAGATTAGATCTTTGTCACAGCCTAAATTTTGCAGGAACGTAAAATAACTAAAGTATAAAATGCCACTTTTATTGCTACTCAGGAAAGATTTTAGAAGTGTGCAACCAAGGAATTTATGATCTTAAAACAAATAGGAAAGTATAAGGAAAAAAATGTGTCCAAAGCACTCATCCTCTTCAATAGGAAAAGAGTACTCAGTTTTCATAAAAATTCTGTCTTTAAAATGGATGAAACTTTTTAAGATAAAATTCTAGCTTGCAAGTTATGAAATTCAATGGAGCAAATGCTATTTGTATATTTTGTGTAAGGAATTGGGCTCAGCATTGTTTAATGAGCATAGTTCAAGTGACCCTTGAACAATACAGTTCTTCCAGACAGTGGAAAATTCTTCTGTAATGTTTCACTCTCCCAGAATGTAACTATTAAGAGTCTGATGGGAAGTCTTAAAGATAATATAAAGAGTTGAATAACACATTCTTTTATGTAAAGTTAACTACAGAAAAAAATGCCTTAAGAAATGTTAAGGAAGAGAAAATACATTAACAAGTTTATTGTTAAAAATCTGCTTCTAATTGAACCTGTGCAATTCAACCTGTGTTTTTCAAGAATCAGTTGTACTCTTATTTTTTCATGAATGTTTTCTAAAAGGTAAGTTTTACTAAAAATACTAGATGCATGTATGTGTACATAAAATAAGAATAGAGAGGTGTCAGAAAGACTTTTGTGGTGAAGTGGTGTAAAGGGAAAGTCTTTAAAATGGATGCTTTATTTCTTTGACTATTTGACTGACTTTGCTGAGCTGAGGCTTACTTTTGAGGCTTTCTCCCTTCCAGTTCCATCAATATTGCTGCAGAGAAACCAAACAAAAGATCAAAAAAAAAAAAAAAAAAGGCAAAACTTGCAAGCTGGCTGTAGATCTCTGAGGTAGACAACACGGGAGAAAGAGGGAGACAGGTCAAAACAGGGAGGATAAGGCACAAGGGACTGTGAGCATCCTCTCATCCTCACAGAGAGATATGTGTGCCTCTGTATATGTGTAATATGTGATGACAGATCAAGATAAAGGAAAACCAGAAAGAAATAGCTTTCTTTTTGCTCATGTGTTATGATGCAATTCCAAGGATTCTGGCAGGGAACTCAAATGTTCTTATGAGCTCTGCCTACTACAATGTCACTTTGTTCTATCAACAGTCTTGATCTCTAGCTAGGTGTTTTACTAGCTGAGATATGGAGAAAGTATTGCATAGCATTTGGAGCTTTGAAAGAGCTAACTTCAGACTTGTAAGTAAGATGCAAAACAAATGAGAAATATGAGGTCTATGCTTAGAAATATCTATTATTATGTCTCTAAAACATTCCATTTTATAGACTCAACATTCAAAAATTACCTCTACATTAAAGAGCATGAGTTTCCTGTCTATTATTCATCATACCTTCCACACCAATATTGCAAATCTTTAGGTGATATGAAACCCGGTTCATTATGAAATCTAAAACATTCATATTGGTGCCTCTAATTTTATATAGAACAAAACACCAAGGCAATCAACTGGGAATTTGGGTTTTTAGTTCAAAAGTGTATTTCATAGAACCAGGCCTTTATTACTCATTAACTCAAAGACTGTTTAAATTATTCATAGTGGCTTGACAGCAAAGATGGCGATACCAAATCAGGGTCTTTGCCTCCAGTCATGTTTTAAAATGAAGAGAAATTTTAAAGGCTATAGTTTTTTTCTTTCCTTTTTTCTTAGGAAAAAGGTAAATCAACTTACCAAATACTTATATGATGAATACTTTAATAAGGGAAGGTTAAGTTAATTAATTTTCACGTAGAAGTTAAAGTCTTAAGGAAAGTTCTTGCAACCTAAGAAATGTAAGTCATCTATCATTGTCATACATGTCCACATATAACTTGTAATTCATACATCTGTACATATATGAATCTTTGCATTCAGTTAGTATTTTAAGTATACCTGAGATGTTTTGCCAACTGAAGAACCCAACAAATTCAGTCATTTGCATGAAAACATAATAAAAAAACAATTATGTATTACTACATAGACGTCAAGTCTCAGATGTAAGATTTTCTAACTTTTCCCCAGGTTGTGTGGGAAGTATAGGCACTTGGTATGGATGGTACATTTGTATCCCTTCAAAATTCACATGGTAAAACCTTCAATGTGAGGATATTCAGAAGTTGGGCCTTTGGGAGGTAAAAAGGAAGTTGGGGCCTCTGGGAAGCCCTTTCATAACTGGATCAGTGCTCTGTGGAGGAGAGTGCACAGTGGTCTCTCAACCCTTCTTCCACGTGTGACACAATGAGAAGACATCATATGTGGACCAGGAAGTGGTCCCTCACCAGACACTGAAACTACTGGTGCCTTAATATTGAACTTCCAACCTCTATACCAGTTTTGATAAATAGATACTGTGTTTAACCTTCCCAGCCTGAGATGTTTTTGTCTCAGCAGCCTGAGGACTAGGAATGAAGGAGACCACTATCTGCTATATTAAGATAAAATGTGGCTAATGGGTCACAGATTTTTGTGACCAAAGCCTTTTAATTAAGTGGCTCAGTGAGCCATTAGTAGTGGATCCAAGTTCTCTGGATATATACTTTATCGCTTCTTGGCCTTTTGGCTAAGATCAAGTGGATATATACTTAGAGAAAGCAATATTACTTATACCATGCTTGATTTTTTAATGCCACATTTTTTGTAAAGTAAATAAAGATGAGAAATCAAGAAAAGATTGATTCAAAAACACAAAGTTTCTTGGTGCCAACCAATATGTGATATATGTCCCTGGTCTGAGACAAGTGAATTCTGTGACTTTAATAGAAGTTCAGCAACATCATTTTAAAGAATGATGACAGAATTCAGGAAGAATCAATTCAATCCAGTTTCCTGGTGCTTTTCCAAACTTGATTCATTATGCCAAGGAAAAGCTGCTGAGGTGTTGGTTTTACTTTAAAAGATCATATAGCAATAGAATTGATCCAATTGTTTCTTGAGGAACATTTCTTTTATTTTCAGGATTCCCTATTTAGCCTCTTATATTGTGATAAGCAAGGATTCTATAGTGTTTGAGCTGCAGAAGGAGGTGAAGCAGGAAATGCAAATCACTAACTTTTGCTAGTACACATGCATTATGCATCATGCATGTGTATGCACACACACGGCACAATTAAAAGTGAAGGACAACAGTTATTTTTGACACTATCGTTCAGAGGTACTCTAAGTCTTGGCTTCTTTTTTATTTTTATTTTTTAAATTAATTTAAAAATGTTTGCAAGAAGAAAACAAGTTACATAGATATTATAATACCATAATTACAAAATTATAACCATGCAAAATAATATATTATTTACTGATGTGTGATTTAAAAGTTTCAATACCACTGGAATGGCAAACATGAAATCCAGTGTACTAAGTATTATTTCATGGAATGTATAATGGGGAATAGGATAGAAGAGCTAGCCATAGAGAATGTTAACTATCTCTGTGATGGTTGTTCTTTTTTTTAATTTAATTTATTTTTTTTTAAATTTGCATATATATGTGTATTTATATTTATATTGCATAATGCATTATTGTGTACCCCAGGGCTTTCCCACTTCACTAACCATCCTGATCTTTTGTGCCCTTCACCTCCCCCACCTTCTTCCCCCTCCTCCTCTCTCACTCCATTGTTTAATCCCATTGGTTGTTTTTATTTTTTCTTGTTTGTTTTTCTGTATATCCATCATATAAGTGAGATCATCCTGTATTTCTCTTTTTCTTTTTGACTTATTTCTGCTAATATGAGTCTTTCTAGTTCCACCCATGTTGCTGCGAATGACATGTGTTTGTCCTCCTTGATTGATGCATAGTATTCCATCGTGCATATGTACCACATTTTTTTTTAGCCAATCATCAGTTTTGGGGCATTTGGTTTGTTTCCAAATCTTGGCAATTGTAAACAGAACTGCAATGAAGAAGCACATACAGTGTCCTTTTGAATTAATGTTTTCATGTCCTCTGGGTAGATTCCCAGTAATGGGATTGCTGGGTCAAATGGTAAATCCACTTTCAATTGTTTGAGGGTCCTCCACACAGTTTTCCATAGTAACTGGACCAGTTTGCACTCCTACCAGCAGTGTAAGAGAGTTCCTTTTTCTCCACATCTGTGCCAACATTTGTTGTTGTCTGTTTTATTTATATGGGCCATTCTTACTGGTGTAAGATGGTATATCAGTGTGATTTTAATTTGCATTTCCCTGATTATTAGTGACATGGAGCATTTTTCATATGCCTATTAGCCATCTGTATCTCCTCTTTGGTGAAGTGTCTTTTTAGTTCTCCCCATTTTTTTGACTGGGTTTATTGCTTTGTTTTTGCTGAGCTCTTTGTGAATCTTTGTTATCAGACCCTTGTCACTTGTCTGGAGGGCAAAATTTTTCTCCCAATCAGTTGGGTTATTTTTCATTTTGTTTACTGTCTCTTTTGCTGAACAGAAACATTTTAGTTTGATATAGTCCCAGGTGTTTATGTTTTCCTTCATTTTTTTTTTGCTGGCCATAGTATCTACAAACTGGTGCAGGTGTAATAACCACTTGATTGTGTAGAAATGATTATATACAGTACTTTGTACAATTTTTAGTTGAATATTTTTATGGTCATTATTGACATAATCATTCTTATTATGTGGTGGTAAAACAAATTCATGAGTAACAAGTCTCCACCTTTTTGAATTTATTAAGTAAGAGTTCAGACCTGATTTTGATTATCCTCAAAATATCATGTTTAGCTCTTCTGTTTTGTTTTTCCTTAATGGAGTGTAACTACATGCAGAAGTTCTTGAGGGGTTTCTAGAGAAATCAAATTGTATAATTCAGGGAGGGGGAAAGTGAACATACTAAAACTTTGAAAAAATGTAAAAATATATTCATCTAAAACAGAATTTTAAGCTACACTTCATGGGCAGTGTTCTTTTAATCTCCTCAAAATTATAGTATATGAGCCTATGTGGAATTTTTTGGAAAGCAAGTTTATCAATTTCATCAGCGTCTCTCAGACTCTATGATATAACATTCCCTTCTCCTGCCCCCCCAAAAGGTCATGGATCAAAAAACTACAAAAATTATTTTCATAATCATAATTTTTGATTAAAATAATAGTGTCATTTTGACTTCCACAAAAAAGTTGATTTTGATGATAAATCTGGAACCCAACCTTTCAAATTTACTATTAATTAAGATAATTTAGTTCTTTTATCTTATTTCTCCAAAGCATAGACCCTGAACTGAAATTCTTGGGACAGGTGGTTAATTCAGGTAGCCCTCCAGAAGGTACAAGCAAGGCTATATGATACTGAGAGAGGAGGAAGATGCAGCTACCCACAGATGCATGCTGTTGATAGATCATTACCACAAAGAGTTGCTGAGAATTTCCTACAGAATCCTGCAGAATACACCTTGGGTTGTCCAAGAGACTGAACAGGAAATCTGGAGTACAAAATCTGTTACTTCTGTTTTTGATCTCAGGTCCTTCCAAACTTCCTTCTATCTGAGAAGAACAAGTATCTCAGGAACTGAAAAAGCCCTTGGGCAGGGAAGTGGGGACAGGTAGAAGAAGAGGCTTGTTGGGGGGAGATTGCATACAGAATGGAATCAAGCAACTAGATGCAGTCGTGCCAGAAAGCTTTTACCCACACACCCAGGTCAAATCACTGTCCAAGTTCTAATTTCAGGTTATATTTTCTAAACACATTTTGTACATTCCTCATCATAGTCAATTGCTACTACCTCAATTCAGACATTCAAACTCCTCTCCTGAACAATACAATACTTTCTGGGTGATCTCCTTTGCTCATCTAAGTCATCCTCTGATCTATACTGTTCCCTACATGATATTTCTAGAAGATCATCTAACTTTATATTCCCAGGTTTTTATATCTTTCATTGACTCTCAGATACTATGAAATAAGGGCTAAATTTGTTGACATTGTCTGTAAAGTCCTTTCCCAAACATGCTGTTCACCCAGTTCTCAGTTTTCGTTTGTCTCATCTGTGACCTTACTCTCCATTTCTCACATCTGATGGATGGAGGTCAATGCAATCTTCATTCAAAATACTGCTCAGGCAGAAGCTTTTTAAAACAACTCCCTCTTTCTTCTCAATGAAATGGTCATTTCACTGTGATCCCTGTGATCTCTCAACTCTACCATACACTGATGTTCCCTTTCTGTCCTCCACCTGTTTTCACATCATCATTATAATGGTACTGAGTAGATCGTACATAATCAAAAAACATTTTTAAATGATTGTTCCATATGATAGTATTAACTCCCTGTCTTATAGCTTATGACTACATATCAATATTTTCAATCAGACTAAGATAACATCTGCCCATCCCATCACCCCATAGTTATAGTTATAATGTGCTCAACAAATATTTGTTGACAGAAATTATCATAAATGTTGACATGGTGGTTTGTAAATATATGGAAGGAGGATTCACAAACAATGATCTCACAACTTACTTTTTACACTCACTAACTGTGCAATCTTAAGTATACTACTTAGCCATTCTGTTTTCACTTCTGTCATTCTCAACATAAGAATGTTTTACAGTGTTACTTTTTCCAATGAACACTCTCCTTTAACAGGAGCACACATCCCTGCCCTTTGTGAATTACACTGCACCCTACAGAAAACTGTAGGAAAGTGAGTTAAAATCTGGCTATTTTTCACCTTTCAAACAAAGGAAAGCCCATAATCTTGAGAATTTAGCAAACAAGTGATGGGCCTTCCATTTGCAACATGCATCTATTGCATGGTGATGGGCAATGAACAGTGTAAAGGGCACTAAAAGGAGAGCAGTTACTGTTCGAACTTAAGTTGGAGTCTCTCTTTCTGCCCACCTGCCTCTGTGTATGCTACCCCAGGTCTCAGAATAAAGGCATGTTGATATAAAATAAAGGCTCCAAGAATCCTCTTCCATTTGCCCGAATTGACAAAGAATATGCCTGGTCTGCTTGCATGACACCACATTTCCTTGTCCCTAGAACGTGGAACTGCTTGGGAATGTGACCTGCTTGGGAAACCTGAAGTGACTTACTTATATTTCATCTAAGAAAACACCTGAAAGACTGCTTGGCAGAGTGTGGGTCCCAAATAGAGGAAGGAACTTGGTGAAGAGGCACAGTGACTACACAACCTCTGCAGCTGACATTACATATAAGTAAGAAATAAGCCTCTGGAATTATAAGCCACTGAGATATTAATACATTAGTTAGCTATGCTTAAGTCAGTAGAATTAGATTCTAGAATACTGTGTAAATTCAATGTTTGAGACACCAAAGTATTTTTCAGAGAGACCAGTATAGTCTACACTTTAATAAATCTAAGTTCCTTCCCAAGATCTATCATGTTCATTTGATAATCCAAATCCAGCCTAGAAGTGGGCACAAATGGATGCTTGAAAATGTTCAAGATGAATGAATAAATAAGTTGGGTTTAATTTTAAACACTAAAATACAAACATCCTTTTCCTCTGGTCTTTTCCTGAACATAAATTACTTTGACACAAATATTTTATATCATAATTCCAAAACAGCTTGCTGAAGCTTTCAGAAATACTTATATATATAGTCTGGAAGGATTAAAATATTTAGAAGCTCATCATTAAAGAAGGTAACACAACAACAGGGTAAATTACTTAATTTAGAAATATCTCTTAATTCTTAACTTAGAAATGTACTTCTATATGCAAAAATAATATTGGCTTATAAAGGTACAAACTTGATAACACATTACTAAATTCCAAATAAGATAACCTTTTTTAAAAAACCTCCAGAGAACACATTATATACTTTAACATGATTTGATCCTACTGTTTTTTTCCTTTCTGCATATCTCTCAGAATAAAGAAATATCTGTATTAATATAAATACATTATCACAGTATGCAAATAAATTATCTAATTTATTCTATGATTTATGAACTTAACCTAAAACTACAGAAGCTACAGCAGTAACTATAGAAATTCATTTTTTTATAAATATCAAAATTAAGTTTACTTAATCATCTTAGGTACTATTTTTTCATATAGAAATGCATATCATAAAATCATCACTGGGCCTTTTCATTGTTTCTCAATATTTTACATAATGTTGCTTTAATTAGCAACATAATTTCATTTACATAGCATCAAAATTTACATGAGCTTCAAAAAACCTGTGTATCAAAAAGCAAATTAAAATTTGACCTCAAGGTTCCCACAGAATCAATTCATTTTCTAAAAGTCCAAAAGAAACTAAAATACCCTTGAGAAGGGTAGAGTCCTTGAAAGTAGGGCCTAGGTAAGCATAGAAATAACATACTAATACTTATTTGTCAAATGTTTATTAAATGCCTTCTATTATCCAATCCCTTGAGCAGCATTGGAACTCATGTCAAGACCTATATCTCCTTCCAAAACATGGTTCTAGAATAAGAGACCCACAAGAAGACAGGACACAGAAGCACACCTGTTTGCTGTTCTTTCATGCCAGTACTGACCAGTCCGACCCTGCTGAGCTTCTGAGGTCAGGCATGTCAGGTTGACATGGCCATAGAGAGGTTGCTTTACTTCAAAACAGGGTAGTAGGTTAGAAGCAGACAGAGGAAGACTTTGAGGGATGGTAGTCAGGGCTGGGGAAAATTCAGGAGGAAGTGGAGGTGGTAAAAACCCAAATGCTTTGTTCCAACCATGGACAGAAAATCTGACTTCCTCCCATATCCAATGATCTCACTCTGTTCACCCAAGTGGCTTAGATATACAGCACTTCAATGACCAAGCAGACATGGCCCTGCCTCCTGGAGCACTCCATCTTATTACAGGGACTGTATCATGGTGAGGGTTACACATTCAGAACAGAAGAATAGGAGCTTGAGAAGAGAGACTAGGAATTCTAGGTGAGCAGAATGAAGTTACTGTTCACAGTGACACACGAAATAAGGCCACATCTTCCTCCTACACTGATGGATGAGCCAGCACTGCCCACAGGTGCCCTGTGTTATGCCAAGCTATTGCCACTGGGTAATCAAAAGAGGTGAGGCCTTGTCTGCCACTGTTCTAAGAAGCCAGCTCTTTCACAAGTTGATACCCTTGTTTAGCACATGCAGAGTATAAGTAAGTGGATCTGACCCACCTGG
Source organism: Uropsilus gracilis (assembly GCA_004024945.1). Lineage (NCBI taxonomy): Eukaryota > Metazoa > Chordata > Mammalia > Eulipotyphla > Talpidae > Uropsilus > Uropsilus gracilis. Next base: position 26,755 of record PVHY01001814.1, read on the forward strand.
ATCACCTTAACCTAGATGAATGAATGAATATCAATTAGAAAACTTTATCATCATCTTACAAAATCCAGGCAGAAAACAAAACTTCCCCAGTTAAAACCAAAATGTGTTTGATACAGATAATTTTCTTGATGATAAAAATAAAAACAAAACAAAAAATGTGAGTGATCTTTTGTGACATAGAATAGTATCAAGCCTGGTCAGGGGCATGTTAGAACTGGCACAGTGACCTGTCCCAACATTTCCTTCTCACATCAAGATACTTCTAGGACAAAATCCTGAAATAACTCTTGATATACCCATAGTCAGGCAGTGTGAGTGTTTGCAAGGTGAAGATGACCTATCCTCATGAATTCAGCTTTACCAAGTGTAATTTTTCTGAGACAATGAACAGATTCACTGAGTTTCCACAAAGGAAATGTCTGAATACCATCTCACCACAAGTGGTCCTATAAGGAAGACAAGTGGGCAGGTCCTATTGTTTCCTCTGCACTTACAAAATGAACCACAAAGCATCTTTGTTTTCTTGCTCATGAAGAAAGCTTTGAAGCTTTAGCTGACTCAGTCACTTCTTTTCCTTCCTTGGGATGTGACCACTTTAGAATAGTCTACCAGCAAACAGATTGACTGAGAAACTTCAAAGGACACAGTGATGAGAGAATCAATATCTTTAACATTTGTTCTGGAGAACTAGATGACTCCATTTAAGGTATAACTGGAATTCCCTTTCAGAGAAAGAAGTTAAGCCTCAGAAGGAAAAAGGAAAGCTGTATTTATCAGCATTACTTGACAGTCTTTGTGACTGTAAGTACACAATAATTTGAAAGATCAATGTCTGTTCTATATTTTAAGAAACTTGTAGATAATACTCTCACCACTTAAATGGGAGCATATGGATGGCACATGGATGGCACCCTTAGCACACTGTAAAATAGCATCTAAGGATAAAAATAACCACTGAAGTAGAGCATGCTTCAAAAATAAGTACATCATTTGATATATTTGATAATATTATATTTGTACTTCTTTCTGGAAGCAGAATACCTTAAAATTATAAAATTTTAAGGCATTATAAAATGGGACTTACATAGTCTCTCTTTATTCAAATTTTTATAAAATGAGAACAGTCAGTGAAACCCATGACTTGAGACTATGTCCCTGTGCTATAACTACAGGAAAAATAAAACAACACAGGACAAGAGACTATCATTTAAAAATTTAATGTGGTTTGGGGTACAACTATTAGTCTTTGAAAGTAGGTATTTAAATAATAGTCTCTTTGAAAGCAGTCTTTAAATGCAGGTCAGTATGAGCAGTTACTGCTGTATGCTTAGACTACCTGGTTTCTCTGAGTTTTCATACTTGTGAAATGGCAATCATGGTCTTTGGAGGATATCCTCACATGGTGACCAGCAGTCAAGTCCTGCCAATTATCTGATTTGTAGATTAAGCTTATTGGAATTCAGGCATATTCACCCATTTCTATGACAAAGTTGAAAAACTGCAACAGAAACGGAATGTTCTATAAACTTCAAGTGTCAGTTTTAGGAAAAGTTTGCTAGCCTTGGTCTGTGGGGTTGCTGTATCGGTTAGATGTTGTTCAACACTGTTGGGAACTATGGTAGCTATTTTCATTGCATCAATATTCAATAAAGAAAAGGTTAAAGTCATGAAAGCTAGAAAGAAATTATTTCAATTGCCAAATCCTCTTGATCACGGTTCCTTAATCAACTTAGACATTTCTGCCCAAATGTTCCACTTAGGAGATATTAAAGAATCTCAACCTGCTCTGTATAGGAACATGACCAAGGATGAACACACAGTAAAAGGACACAGAAGTAACATTTCTTGCCAAGCAGATTGGCAAAAATTCCAAATGTGACAGCATACTCTGTAAGGCTCTGGGAAAATGGTTACGCTCACATTGCTATTGGAGTACAAATTGTTGAAACTCTAGGGAGAGGAATTTGGTAATATTTAGCAAAACTCCACGTGAATTTACACCTTGATTGTACTTAAGAATTTACCTGTAAGATATACAGAAAAAAATACAAGTATGTGAAGTTTATTGGTTATAACACTTTGTTTTTAGGAATCCCCAGTGTTCACCCTTAGGACTCAGGGAGTGGCCTGTGATGAATTCCTTTGATTGCTAACAAAACATGAAGAAGAGGGACAAAGGTAAATGACCTAGTGTAGTTTCCTTGTAAGTATATTTCCTTGTAAACAAACTAGATCACTGAGCAAATAGATTGTTATATTTTTATTTTTGCTGGGAAAAGAGCTCTCATTAATGGAATGCTTTGGGCAGAAAATCCCTGATTTAGAATTATTATGATAAACAAATCTATTTATAGTTTTATAAGGCATGACTCTCGATAATGTCATGAGTTATTAAATTTTTTAGGCAAAAAAATCTGGGAATGTTGCAGAATGAAATGCACTTAGTTATGTGATGGATCTGTAAACCTCATTAGAAACTTCATTTCTTTCTCTGGGTCAGAAAATAAAGATCTGGTGAACAGGAAGGACCTGGGAAGTTCATGTGATATGCTGAATTTCTCCTTGCAGTATCTTTTAATCAACTGCATGCTTGACATTAATGTTAAAGTTTCATCTTGAATAGACTCCCCAACTTTTATGAGTCTGATTCCACCAACCTCTCTATTGCATGAAATCGAAGTGCACTCCCTGCAGGTTAACAGAGCAAAGATGCTCTACATATGCTGGCTAATGGGGAATGATCTGCCAGTAGACTTTCAATGAAAAATAAAATTAGAGTATAGACTATGATGTTGCTCATGGAAGAACAAGGGGGAAGATACAGATATACATAAGTATGAGCTTGCAGATGAAAATAAATATAAACATAACAAAGTTAAACCTAAAACCAATACTGTAAACAGATGATAGAGAACAGGGGAAAGGGATAAAGTGACATCCCTCTGGGGAAAAAAAAGCAATCTTTGTCATGTTGTTTGTCCTTGGGGGTCATATAAATATAATATACTCAAAAATAAAATTAAAAGAAAGAAATTAAATTAATAAGATTCTGGAAGAAAGGAACAAAGTTATATACACAATTTAGAATGAGAGCATGGGAAAAAACACAACTTTAGGTTCTAGTCTTGTGATTGGAAAAATGAAATTAGAAATTATTGCAGATGGTAATATTTATCATACTACTATTTTGAATGCACTACATATATGAATTCAAATGAAACAAATGTTTCAAGAACCAATCTATTTAGTGAAATAAAATTTTAAAAATATATTAAAAAATATAATTTCAGAAAAGCTAAATTTTCCACAAGACTACATTTGGAATGGAAATAATTTAAGGATTCAAGATATATTTTTCTTGATGTAAGGATTTCTTAGCTTCATCTATTAAAACAATCCAGAAAGAGTAATACAGCAAAATTAATGAATATCACTAGTACTTAGACTGTAAAATTAGATTATCAAAAAAAACCACTCTCCAAGGAAAGAAGAGTTACTTGGAGAAATAGCTGTCTCCTTTCCATGTCTGGAATACTGGGTGGATTTTATACATTAGTTGTACTAGAAACATGGGCATTACTGACCAGTAGACTCATATCAAAAGAACAGGAAATCACTTGAAGGTGTTCGCAGTGGCTGACAGGGAGCAATTTGAGTTTACATGAAGTAGTGGGCTGGAATAACAAGTTAAATGATACTGCAAGCATAAAAATCCAGAAAGTGGACATCTAGGAACAACAGACCTTGCTTACTCAGAAGTCGAATGATCTGAAGGAAAGCAAACTGGAGGAAATGATCTAAAAGAGGATTAAGAAATCAAAACTTAATGTATCGACTCTAGGAGCATGCTGATTCAAAGTAGTCTGTATATTTTGAAATAATCAAGAACTTGGGACATTTATTAGATATTGAAGGATGCTAAAGACTTATTGTTATTTGCATTCCATATTATAAGTGACACTAGCACCATGATTCTGGAAGACAACATGCATGTTGAATTAATTTTACAGAGACATGAAGTTCTTTTACAGTTTTGTATTTGGCTCTTCTGTTTTGCTATTGAAGGAGCAATATATTTTAACTTTTCAACTTTATACTTCTATAATAACTTTTATTGTATTATAATTTTTATCATGATATAATTTTATTATAATTTGTCATTACATTTTTGCTCCTCCATATGCATGCATGTTCTACTCACCCTCCGTGAAACCAATGTCAATTCCCTTTGAAGATACTATCTCTTTTACAGGCTGTAAGCAATCTGTCTGTTTGATCAATACATGTGAAAATATAATTTAATATGATTTTTAAAAAAACTAGTCAAAATTTTCTTTTAGAGTAAAAAAAGTCAAAACTACTTTATTTCACTAGCTGTACTGAAGTTCGATAAAATACACTAGATGCCATGGGGTTGGATCTGCCTGACACACTGGTATTCCCTTCCATATGTAGGGGGGTTAGTAATTTCATTGACCCTACTTCTACTGTTTCTAACATTATAATAATGCAGTTATTTTTCTTTTGAAGTAATGTTGGTGTTGAGACGCTTTTTGCTAAGAGTAACATAACTCAGTTTTTTTTTATTTGGAGTTTAGATATACCAAATAATAGTAAATTTCTCTGTATTAAACCTAGAGAGCTGAAAATGACTACAAGATAATTAAGCCCAGAAAGAGACTCCTCTATTTCTCTTAATTTTCTATACAGCCACTAAAGTACCATTTCACTGTTGAAGGAGCATTTTTTACATATTGTCTTATTTAATCTCCATTTTCACTCTGTGAAGAAAGAATTTTATAGAGCAAAGGTCTACTTTATAAAAAGCTGAGACTCAGAGGGCAAAATGATGTTTTCAGGTCACACAATTATTGAAGTGGTGGTGGCAAGATTATTGATTTTTGATCAATATATAATTTAGAGTACAATAAGACATTAATAGCTAAAAACAGAGACAGGCTTACCTTTCAAAGCCAATCTGCCGAAATGTCTTTTCCCATGTTGAGCCTGTAAGGGATGGAAGGAGGATAATTAGTTCATGGTAAGCAGCCAAAGAGTTTTATTCTAATTTTGCACACCCTGTTAAATATCTGGTTTCACACTGAAGTGGAATGGCTTTGTTTTCTTGAAAATGTGTCATTCCAATCTCCAGTACAAAAGACCACACATTGATCAAATCACATAAAGAGTTAAGGGCACAACCCCTGTCCCTATCACCTACTCCCCTTATACCCTACAATGTGATATACTTTCTTCTGCTAATACAGAGGCCACTAAAGCAATCTCTGAAAGTATAGAGTGTCCAATTCAAGCTAATATAAATCAAACCATCATGTCAAAAATAATGAAAATATATGAAAGTTGCTTTCACTAAAAAACAGCTTTTAATTTCTTGTAGCATATGGAAAGTTGCAAGACTCTGAAATTTGAACTCATGATACACTGTATCTTTGACTAACACTGAAACAGACTGCAATTTCCCCCTTTTTCAAGCTAAACACTTGAATCCCAAGTCTCTTGAAGACAAAAGCTCTTTATCACATGACCCTGACTCAAACGTCACATACAGGAATTCACAAAAAAAGTTGAGTACAAAAGCACATATCTGGTTTTTTTTCATAAAACAACTCTTTTAGGACAGGTTTCAGGCATAACAATTTTCTAAGTGTTTGATAAAATTGAAAACGATTTTAATATTATTTCTGCTTTGACAAAAGTTAAATGTTTGTATTTATCCATAGTTGTACTTAGTCCCTTGAAAATTATTCTGTTTACAGTAACTATTAAAGGTAAACATTTACCAAGTCCAAACATCATAAGTTGCATTGTGCACTAGTTGCCTGATAATTGGAACATATAATTACAACCTTTGTGTACAATTTCGTTCTGCAAACAGGAAGCGGTAGATTAAGCATTGGTCCCCAGAGCAGCAAAAAAAGCTACTTTGCTTGTTTTCTGGAGTTACCATAAATGAGGATGGTGTTTTATGTCCTTCTTGAGAACCATACTTCAAATGGTTTATCTTCAGGTGGTCACTCTGTCTCTGAGACCTGGACAAATTTTCTGGAAAGGCAAGAGATGCTATAGAGATAAAAGATCTCAATACAGATGCCTGGGCCATGCCTGAAACCTGAACTAGTCCCCAAAAATTGTGAACATGGTTTCACTGTGCTTTCATATTAGGTGATATCTGGAGCATTTTGTACTATATATATTATAAATTATAAATTATATATTGATATTATATATAGATAAATAATAAAGGACTAAATTAAAAATGATTTTGAGGTTTCTGGGTATATGATTTAGAGATATAGGATCACATCCTTCAGATATGTTACCAGCCACACTCACCACCAAGGTACCCACAGTCTTCCCTTCTACTGTCCATCCCTCCCCCTAGTTTCTTTTCTCCTACCCTCTCTTCCCCTGGTAGCTTCAGTTCTACAATCATATTAGTAGGGTTTGTTACTAGGTTGATTTCATCTGACTCTTTGTTTCTCTATATTACACATATAAGTATTATTTAGTATTATCTTTCTCCTGATGTTTTCTCCTTCTGATTTAGCATGATCCCTTTTAGTTCCATCCCTTTTAGTTGTCACACGTGGCCAAAGTTAATCATTTTTACTTTTATTGCTGAGTAGTAGTCATCTGTAAATGTGTGCCACATCTTCCTAATCCACTCATTTTAATTTGGGTACTTAGCTATTTCTATAACTTGGTTATTGCAAATAGTACTGTAATGAACATAGAAGTACATATATCTTTTAAAGTTAGCATTTTTACATCATTTGAATAAATACCAAAGAGTGGGAAAGCTAGAGCACATGGAATATCTATTTTAATATCTTGATAAGTCTCCATGCTGTTTTCCATAGTGGCTGACCAATAAACATTACTACCAATAGCAAATGAGGGTTCTTCCTTTACACATCTCAGCCAACCCTTGTTTCCTATCTTTTTGTGCTGTTCTAACAGTGTGAAGTGGTATCTCATTCTAGTACTGATTTGCATTTCCATGATGATTAGAGACAAGTAGCAATTTTTCTTGTTGGCCACCTACATTAATATTTATCTGCTGCTGCATTGAATAACCCAGAAGAGTTAGACAAATTCTTAGAAATGCATAATCATCTGAGATTTATTCAGGAAGAAATCTGAACACACCAACTACATGCAAGGAGACTGAGGCAATAATTAAGTTTCCCATAAAAACAAATGTCCATAACTAGGGAATTTCACTAGTTAAAGAACTCTTCAAAAATGAGCAAATTCTTGTACTTCTCAGACTATCCCAAAAAATTGAGAGACAATACTTCCAAATATATTTTATGAGACACATATTACCCTGATACTAAAACCAGATAAAGACACCATAAAAAAGAAAATTACAGGCTAGTTTCCTTGATGAACACACACACACATGCATGCACACACACACACACACACACACACACATATATATATATACACATATATATATATATTCAACAAAATCTTAGTAAGCAAAATCCAGCAATATACGAAAAGGTTTACAGACCATGACCAAGTGGGATTTATTTAATTGATGCAAGGATGATTTAACACATGAAAATCAGGGCTAAATTTTGGATATGAATTACACACACTTGCGTATAAACAAATGGTTTATCTACTTGGTTTAATTCACTCTTATGCAAGTGGAAACTTTACTTTTAGTATAAAAGGCAAGGAATTTGAGTTAACGAGCCTAGAAATTAATTCATCATTGCCCTGGCTCAGGGGTGTGGGCCATATATGATGTTGTCCACTTTATAAGTCATGTGCAAAACATTTAAGAACCTCTATCAGGAATTCTTTAAAGACATGTCTTTAAAGACATGTCTCTAAGATCATGGGGATGAGGACATCAACAAGGAATACATAACCTGAATCAGAAACCACATTTTTAAAAAAAATTATATATATATATATATATATATATATATATATATATATATATATATTTCACATCATTGTGATCCCTGGGGGTCCCCCCCACCTCCCCTCCCTGACCACTCCAGCTGGTCCCCTCCTGCAATTGTGTACTTTCATTTGGTTGTCCATATATTAGTGACACCATTTGGTTTTTGTCTTTTTCCTTCTGACTTGTTTCTGCCAGTATGATTTCTTCTAGGTACATCCATGTTACCAAAAATTTATCAAATTTGTCATTTTTTAATGATGCATAATATTCCATTGTGTATATATACCACATCTTTTTCATCCAGTTATCTGTCTTGGGGCATTTGTGTTGTTTCCAGGACCTTGCATATAAATAGTGCTGCAATAAACATCCAAGCACAGGTGTCCTTTTGTACCCACATTGAGGTCTCTTTTGGGTAGATTTCCAGAAGAGCTATTGCTGGGTCAAATGGTAGCTCCATTTTCATTAGTTTGAGGGTCCTCCACATTGCTTTCCATAGTGGCTGGACCAGTTTACATTCCCACCAGCAATGTAAAAGTGTTTCTTTCTCTCCACATCCATGCCAGCACTTGTTGTTGTCTGTATTTTGGATGTGGGCCATTCTTATTGGTGTAAGGTGGTATCTCATTGTGGTTTGGATTTGCATTTCTCTTACTGCTAATGACGTTGAACATTTTTTTCATGTGCCTGATAGCCATTTGAACTTCCTCTTTGGAGAAGTGTGCAACCAGGTGAGGGGGCGTGACAAAATAACCCAACAGAAGGACTAAAAACAACTAAGAACAACAATGAAAGATACCTATACTCCTCCTCCATAAAGAACCACAGAAGAAGTCCTATAGCATCTACTAACCAGAACCCCTCTTAGGGTAACACAGAACTGACGGGTTGACCAAGAGGCTCAACTATAAGCTACCAGAAGACTCCCATCAACATGCCAGCCAATAATAGAGCCATAGTCATTCAATATGTGGAAGAAGTGCAAAAGCAAAGCACAGGAAGGAAGAAAAAGGCAAACACCCCAGCAAACCCCACAGAAACCAATACACCATTGAAGGAAAAACAAACTTTGGAAACTAACAAATATAATATTGAAGAAATGTGCCATCTCCCAGACAAGGAGCTGAACCTATGTATGTTGCAAGCATACAAAGAGCTAAGGGAAGAATTAGAAAAGCATAAAGAAAAAGAAGTGAGCATGGCAGAGAAACTGAATAAGTTAGAAGAAGAAATGCAAAAAATTAAGAAAGAAAACAGCAACAAAGATAAAATAATTGAAGAACTGAAGAATAAAATTGAATACCTGAATAACATTCAGAAAGAAACCCAAGATCTAAAGGGAGCAACAGAAGATCTCAAAAGCACAGGGAAAAGTTATGAAAGCAGACTGGATGAAGTTGAGGAATGACTAAATACACTGGAGGACACTGAAATCGAGAGGAAGAAGAAAGAAAGAGAAAAAGAGACACAATGTAAGAAAATAGAAGAAAAACTCAGAGACCTGTCTGATTCCTTAAAGAAAGGAAAAATAAGAATTATGGGTGTCCCAGAGGAAGAACAGAGACATATGGGTACTGAAAGGCTATTTAAAGAAATAATGGAGGAAAACTTCCCAATCCTGAAGAGAGAAATGAAATTAGACACCCAAGAAGCCAAAAGAACACCAAACTACATCAACGAAAGAAAAACCACAGCAAGACACATCATTGTAAAACTCCCAAGAAACCACATTGTTTCTGGAGCTGGCAACATCCCTGACCAAACTTAGAACTGGAAGAGACTAAGACCCATCTACTGTAATGAAAGAGAGTATGAGCACAGCTCATGTGGACAGGATCTTGGGGGATATGGGTGGTTTGGATGGTGAGGGGGTTTAGATGCTACCATTGACTTCTCTAGCTTCCCATGAGCAACAAAACATTTTTGAAATTTGGCACATTTCCATTATTCCCCCCAGGTCTTCTCAGTATATCCCTAAATTGATATTTTTAAATAAATTTTCATAATAAATGTAATCTTATTATCAAGGCCAACTTAAATTAAGTAACTTTACTATACTGCACTAGCTTTTAGGACAGGGGAATTTAATTAAGAAAGAACCCCATCTTCTTATTTCTGAGAAAAGTAGAGTTATTCAAAAAGAACAAGTTAAAAGTTCATACAAGCCTTCAGTACTCCTTATTAACATTACAAAGATTCTCAACTGAGCATAATAGAGTTGATAAGACAATGACTACCTTCTAATTACTAGAAATGAATTTAATTAAGATGCTTAATAAGTTCAGCATCTTAGTAATATGAATTAAAAGAAAAGAGATAACAGGTCCAAAACTGACACACTTATGTTAAGTTTCATGCCACTAAAACTATGACTTAATATCTAATCTAATTTTAGTTTCAGCCTGTTCCAGGAAGAGATTCTTAAGCCAGTTAACCAGGAACTACTTGTTCCTCTGAGAGACCCCCTGGAACCTCCTGCAGGATGATTTATGCTGCCAATCGCTTTATATTCATACATCTTCCTTGCCCTGCTCCCTTCTGTACATATAATTCTTTCATTTGTACAGTTCTTCAGTCCATGTCTATTTACTAGATTAGATGCTGCCTGATTCATGAAACATGGAACAGAGGCACTAATACCCTTAAAATCTACCCAGTTGTTTTTTTTAACATATGATAGGTTAGAGACTGAATATATTAAATATGGTTTCTGCCCTCAAACACTGCATACACCTAGAGGTTTTTTTTATTCTTTTTTTAAATGTCTTTTGTGAGCACTTAGTCATGATGAACCAAAGGGGGAAAAACACAATAAATGGAACAGACATATCCTTTGGCACCAGGAATATTTTTGTCAGCACATTATTCAATTGCTGGGGAATTCTTTTAAAGCCATTAACCATGTTTTACATGGTAAGGTAATATTATCCTCCTTTGTTAGAGTAGTCCAACACAGAGAGAAAAGTAGAAAAAAACAGAAGTAGTTGGCACATTTATTTAATTCAACACTTTTAAGGTGAAATTTAAAATATAAAATATAAAAATAAGAAGTCTATAAAATATGCTGCATTTTCATGAAAAAAGAAAACAGCAGCAATAACAACAAAAGGAAAATATACAACACAGCAAAAAGGATACAATTTTGAGAAGGTAGTTTCCTTTATAATATTAAATGCTGTAGTTAGAAATAATGAGATATGTGTTTTTGCTTTTAAAAGTTATCCTTTATAACACTAACATCCCAAGAACCGAATTGGAATCCAGAGTATGAGTTAAACTTCCCAAATGATATGGTATAATTATTATACCCCTTTTGCAGGTGAGAAAACCGAGAATGAGAGATTAGGGAATGGAAGACTCAATGTTTGAACTGTACTTGTGTTTTCATACATAATGAGACTGTATTACAGTCATTCCATTCATTGTTTTCTCTCTCTTTCATTCTTCCTAACATATACCTCTAGCCCTGGTTAGGTTAGAATATGAAATTTAAAAAAACTATATTCCTTAAAGTTTTGCATGTCTAATTTTTAATGTCACAGGGGACTGGGAGATCCCTATAGGATATTTCTGTCATCAAACTACTTTTCACTTCACCTGTTGTTTATGACCTACAAGTTTTTCTACATGAATTTTATTTGATACTCAGTATTCCCAAGATGAGTTTGAGCTACACAAATATATGTAGATAGAGGTCATAGCCTAATCTGTAACTTGTAGATAGTGAAGCCAGACTGTTTTTTCATTTCCTCTAATTTTTCTGTTGTTTCCAATAGTGATTTTTTAATCATATATCTAAGTTCTAATTACAGCTCTGCCTCCCATCACCTGTCTTGCCTGCAACAAATTCCTCTTTGGTCTTTCTTATTCCTTTATATAACAAGAATAAATTTTCAACAGGCCCGTTTTGCTTGTAACAATATTTCTTTTTCAGCATTATTGAAAAAGCAAAAACACTGTATGATGCAAATTGGTTACTCGTTTTATTATAGTGTCATACTTCTTTATTTATTATTTTTATCAGTCATTTCCTCAAATAATTTTCTGTTTAATTTCTAATACAAAAACATGCAACTTGATTTTATAATGTGGGGGATAAACTGTGGTCATAGGATGCACTGAACAGGTTTTGGCCGAAAATGTCTCAGATGTTGAGAGTCACTTCAACTTGAATCTGCATCTCTGCCTTTTTCAAAACAAGTAGCAATTTATAGAAGTCACATATTTTTACCAACATATTCCTATAAAGGTGGAACTATTTTATGTTTCATAGGGGCTGTCAGGCAGTTGAGCATGTGGACTGACACAAAAATGAATTCTAAAACAGACAATCACGAAATTATACCACTAAGTACTTTCTGATCTTCATTTACATTGCTTTTAACTCTTGAAAGGAAAAGACTTTTCAAATCTAACAGGAGTCAGGATTTTACCATACATTAAATCTTGAGTACAATGTAAAGAAGACTGATTTTATCAGATTCTTCTCATTAACCAGTAGCAACATTTTACATCGCAAATATCAAGGCGCTTTTATGTAGCCTATTAAACCACAGGTATGGCTATTCTATTAAATGATATACATGCCAGTAATGTAATTTTCTAAATTAATGCAGAATTTCAGCATTTTAGAATAAACGGCAAGATCTGAAAAAATTTCCAAGTTCTAATTACCAGATGAGAATTGTCATGGAGATATGAAAAAAAACATTCTCTAGTAGCCCTTAATTAATGATTTATATGAAATAAATACTAATAAATAATGGAGAATTATTATTATAATATATATTTGCAATACTTTTTTATCCATACTTGATCTCATTTTGTAATGTTAATCATGCCACTCTGATCAATATTTAGATAACACTGATGTATATGAGTGTCAATACATGGCATATTTTAGTTATAATTCAACTTATTCTTTGTCAGTTCTCATCTTAGGTTTTAACTGCCATCATTTAAGGGTGATCACTTCATTAAAGTTAAGAATAATCAGACTTCATCAGTGTTATTAATAACATGGTAGAATTTGTAGATCATGTTCAACAAAGTCTGTTATATTCTATAGATTCATGTTTTTCCATATATGTCAAATTATATAGATCACTGCAAAACCTGAAAAGAATTACCATCTTCAATTTTTATATAAACATTCACATACACTAATATACATATATGTCATATATTTTGATATCTGCCTAAATCACTTAATAATATATAATTTAATTCTTTCCATATCAACAAATATAGTCATATAACATTAATGCCAATATAGTATGATATAATTTAAGAAAATACAAATTTTACTAAAACCAAATTATGTTATATGTGTTGAACACCTTTTTATACACAGCTGTAAATTCTTAATACTATTAGTATTATTTGACAATTTCATTCAAATACATGTTTTTCAATTTAAAACCGAATTTGAATTTTGCAAAATATTTTATGTTAAATTATATCTCCATAGTAATGAAATTAAACATGTTATCTGAGGTTTCTAAGCAATTCAATATTTCTTTTTTGAACTCTCATGGTTCTTGCAATTTTGTCTAGCAGATTTTTGTCTTTTGTCCTATTGATATTTGAGAAGGCTTGATATCAGCAGCAAACAGATTTACCTTTTAGGTTCAAAATTTCAATATTTAATTATTTTATTTTCCTGAACAGAACTCATGAATGTTTATACATTATTAATCAATTTCTGATTTCAACTTTTAGTTTTTGAATTTACACATTTGTTGCCCCAGTAAGTTGGGGACAAATACTGCATTTGTTTCTTTGATTCTCATGTATTTTTTAAAATCCAACTATTTCAGCTCTTGGAGGTTTTTAATGAACCTAATGTATGTATACTATTATTTTGTGTTGACCATAAAATTTGCAAAATGTCTCATTAATAGGCCAAATTATTTGTAGTGATAAAGTAGCTTATCTACAAATATTCAACACTCACAAACATGTAATATTCTCATATATGAAGGAGGGATGTTGCAACACATTAAAATATTTTCTTTGGAAAAATTACTCTCAAATGAAAAATAAGTCCCAAATAATTAATTTCTGCATCAAATAATGGTTTTAAGAAGCTGATCTTTAATTACAAAATTTCTGATTTAAGATAGGGTCAGATCGGCAGTCTGATGTTTCTACCAATTTCCCACTACAATTTATGGACATGTGGAAAAGACACACACACACACACACACACACACACACACACATACCCCAAGTAAACCAGCTACCTTTAAAGAAGATTTAAGTATGTGTGGTCTCTCAGGGCGACAGTATTGGAACTGGGCAATATGAGAAGATATACTCAAAGTTCTGGGTTGGAGCAATGAGAACCTAGAAGGATCACACCATGTAACTTCTTCTAGAGGGTCAAGACAATGTGCAGCACATCCAAGCACACATCACATGACTATTACTACAATATAGGCAATATTTAAGATCATGAGAACTTTAATTGTATAGAATAAAGAAAGTCAAAGTCCTTCTTTCCATCTTTTAACTCTAAACAAAACTCTCTCTCACACACACACACACACACAGGCACACTTTAGCAAAACTGCATTCAAATATATAGATGTAAGCATTGCTTCTCTTTTTAATCTGTTAGGCACTTATTCTTTGTGTTTTGTTCAGTTAATCGATGCTGCATTATATATTTTTTTTCCTTTTTTAGTGTGTTTTTGCCAAAACTCTCCTCAGATTGTCTTAGGGGCAAAGCATATAATACATATGTAGATCAATTCCAAGAATAACTCCATTGACTTAAACTTAGGTTCATTATAAAGAGCTTAACAACCGTACATAAGAATTAAAATCAGTGTTTATAAAAGCTACTTCTTACACATGAGAACATGAATCACAGTTTGGGATCCGGTCATTTCTACTGATGCAAAAGAGAAGCTCGTAGCCTGCCAGTACCAGGTGAAAGCCAAGCTTACAAAAGGAGAACTGAAATGATGAAATGCAAAGTTGACCAGCAAGTTGTCTTCACAAACAACTGTATTTTTCCAATAAATGTTCACTTTTTTTTTGAAAGAAGAAAAAAGAAAGCAAAAAGTTTTACAACTTTTCTTTTTTGCTAATACTTATAGAATATTGGCATGTATCTCAGTGTAAGATGTTTAGTTTCAAAGGATGACAAATTTCACTTTTATGGTCTTCTGGGTATCTTTGATGCCATTTCAGTCCCTTTGTATAGTTTATGGCTGTCTTTATACTTACAAATTCCCCACTCCCTGAAATGTGTGCCGACAGTGATGTTCACTTGTAAAAATTAAATAAAGAAACCTGGCAGGTATTTTGATAGCTGGAAACTTTATGAAAAAGAAAAACTCATGAAGCATATTTGGTTTAAACTTGCAATAGCAACCAGTTCTTACTTTCCCTGAACATGGGCCAAATGTGAAATTCAGACAAAAGACTGAAGAACTTACTACATGAAGGACCAGGGTGTTTATAGTTCTTCACTTTTTGTTAAAATTGATAAAATACTATACATTTATGTATCCTAAAACATTCAATGTATATAGAAAAATATGTCATACATTTTAAATTTTTGATTAAAATAAATGAGATAAAATATAATTCCAACAAAAATTGATTTCAAGTTTACTTTATATCTTATAACACTACATATGCTGTTTAATTCTATAAGTACTTTATATATGCACTGAAATGTCAGATGTTATCTTGGTGTTAATATTGTGGAAATAAAATGAACTCATAATTTAATAATACCCATTAAACAGGCAAAATTAAGATATTCATTTAATCTATTCAATAGCTATTTATGAAGTATATGCTGGTATAGTTTACTGGGGAAGAAGTAATAGAACTAACCAGGATACACACACAACACGAAGAACATACAGATGAGAGTGGGCTAAGGAGAAAAAAGTTAAAATGAAAAATATATAGAAAAAAGTGAGATTTGCACACTTTATATTCAAGGTGGGTAATGAATTATGACATAAGATGTGATTGAAATGGCATTCCCTGTGCATTCCAGGTTAATCACACACTCTTCAACTGACTGTTATTCCTTAGAGATTTTTTTTTCAGCTATTAAGAAGTGCCTCCCCAGTTTCCCCTCTCTGTATTACAGGAAAAACAACTGCAAAGGAAAGGTACAAATAATTAGCTTCTTCCAACATTAGGCTGGGGTCACAAAAGTCAAGGTTTTGATCTGGGGGCATTTTCTGGGGGAACACCACCAGGGAAGCAGAGGGTGATGGGGGCTGTTGGCTTTTACTCAAGACCTTTCTCCAACTCCATATTCATTACCATCACAACCACATTGAAGGTACCCATGGCCAGGTATCTAAGCCCCAGAAATCAGAAAATACTGCAAACTAAGTGATTTTCCTTGAATATCTGATCACTACAATGTCCCACTCTCCTGGTGGGTGAATCTTAGTTTGAAGACTCTCAGAAAAATGAGCAGCAGAAAAGACTCCATCAGCTTTGTCAGGAAGATGGAACAGCTAACAGGGGAGGATATTTTGGGCCTGATAAACCAATTACAGAGAAAAATAGTTAAAATGAACCTATTAGGTAAAACCTCTATAACTGGGCTCCTACTTGCTGTTAAGTTAGACATTTCCCTCTGAGTGCTCTGCCTTTAGGAAAAAGGAATAATCGGAATGAATCAAATCATAAGATTTAATGAAATAAATTTAATTAAAACAAATGATTCAATAAAAAAGATGATGTCCCAGTTTGTTATTGTTGTTGCACACTTAGCAAACACCCCATCTTCTGTACAATACCAGGCTGCAAAGACACAGACCAGTGAAGACGGTGGCCTGAAGACTCTGAGACCTTGTCCTCGCAAGATGAGGCTGTCTTACAAAAGTTAGCGACAACAGGGATCTACAAAGTGTCAGCTTCCTAGAAAACACAAACTGAACACCCCTATTGAATTAGTCCTTATTTTTCCTGAGATTTTATTTGACTCAACTAAGTGATGCTGTAGTTGAAGGGGTTCAGAACCAACCTCCCCTAGCATATAAACTGTTTTGAGATGAAAACCATTAGAGTTTAGTTGACTCAGTAAGTCTTTCTTTACTTTTCCCTTTAGCTGAATAAAGTAAGTTGGTAGAGAGCCTGTTCCATTAAGTAAGCTATCAACAGAATTAACTACACAAAAATAAATGTAAAAGAGCTAAATGTGATAGACAAGGGGAAATTAGCAAGGTCCAGTTCAAAGTTTTGAGGCCTATTTTCTGCCTGGTCCAGCAAAGTTTTGTCTACCAGCCTATGCTTTTACAATCTTCTTATAAACTGTTTCCCTCCCCTTTGAAGTCCTAACCTCTACCCCTTCTGTGTCAAGTGGAAGCATACATTACTTCATTTTGCCTTAACATTATTGGGTTTCTCCGGTCATTGTGGACCTGATGAACCTACTTAAGTTTATTTTTCCTTATGCTAATTTGTCTTATGTTACTTTAATTATTAGTCTAGCCAAATAGCCTAGAAGGGCAGAAGGAAAGCTTTTCCTCCTCAACACAATCTGACAACTAAATACTCACCTCATGTTGCATGGCCCTCAGCCAATCTGCTTCTATGAGAGAAAAAATAAAAATGTCTTCCCCGTTGCTATTTTCACTGAGTAGCCTTGAGGAAAAAAAGCGCTGCCTGTGGTTGTCACCGGGTCACTCATGGTAGGAAGAGGCAAGCTGCACACTTCCTGTGTCCTTCATTTGCATCCTTTCTTCTCTCTAGAGACCTACAGCCATTTTCTAAGTATTGTTATCTGATTTGCCTTTCAACTCTCAGAGGTCAGTATTTTCTTTCCTTTTTTTGATGGAATCCCCTTTTGAAATTCTTTTTCAACTCTCACCCCTTAAGCCCCCCAAAAAGAGAGAAAGAGAGATAGAAAGAAAAGCATCCACAGGGACTCTGGTTTCCACACAGAAACTTGAAACCAATTAGCTGGGGAGATCCAGACCACAGGTGGGAGAGGTCTCTTAAGACCAATGGAGAGAGTCTGATGTAACACAGCTTTGTGTCAGTCAGGGCTTTTCTTCAGGATCATGGTTTTTACTGATAAATGCTAGGAACATTACATTTACATATAAGAATGTCTGACTAATCTCTTGGCAGAACATAATCTCTGAATTTTAACTTTGAATCAGTTGAAAAGCAATCAATACACATTTAAAGAATGCAGCAAATATGACTTTTAAAGAGAATATATATGATATTCGCAAATTTGAGGTCCTTCCTTAGGAGTACCAAAAATAAAGGATAAAGCTTTCTTGGAAGAATTACAGGAATTTCCTCTTTGGTTTCCCAGTAGTCTAGTTCAAATCAAGTCAGGCTAACATGGTGAGACTTCAGTTTTTCTGGGGGCTGATAACTCTAACAGGCTTCCTTTATTTTACTATAGATTTTTGGTTCTTCATTCAAATAAGAGATATAAAAACTGCATTTTTCAGGGAATAAAATATTTATGATGTGAACAGGAGACCAAACTCCAAAGAAGTGAGACGTGGATCAATATATTTAGTCTAGGGAAGAGTCAAAATTTCATAAGCACAAACTCCCTTAATAACAATACCATCTCCTTGCACGATTGCACATAGTTTTCACAGCCAGTCCTTCAGACTTTACAAAGAAGCAGTGAGGACAGACACGGTCATGCACTGACCATCAGTGAGAAGGAGGACAAATCCTCCCAAGTCTTTGACTTTGAAAAGAAGTATAGCAGGGTCTCCATTACATAGAAATGAAAGGAAACTATGAACTTTTAAGGAAAGACAAACAGAGGCACAGAGACCTCAGGCAGAAAGACTCTGGAGAGTGCTGCTTGGTTGGCTCTAGCATTTGAGGACTCTGTAAACATCCATTCATGATTTGCTACATTATGAATGTAGCATGTAACATGCCAAGTGCTGTTCACTTCCTCTCAAGGAGGAAGGAACCAGAATTTGATTATTTTTAAAATTTTCAATACTAAAACAGTACTGGGCCCATAAAAATTACAAATAAAAATATGAAAGGGGTATTTTAAATAAATGCATGTTATAAACATGGAGCAAATGATGCAGCATGTCAACTTCCTGCAGTTACTGTCATCAACTTTAGCCTACAGGTACATATTAAAACCAAGAAACTGTTGTAACCCAGCATTACAAGTGCCAAAAGTTCTCCCTATTTATTAGCAACCTAAAGAGATTTGTGGCCCTTTCCCCTAGAATATCCATCTGTGCCTCCCTTTTCTAGCCAAGACATCTCTTCCCAGGCTGTAACTCAAAATGAAGGAACATTAGGACAAAACCTAGAAGTATTTGGGATGAGAAGTAGAGTTAGAAAAGTCTGCTCATAGGGTGTCTCAGGGCTAAACACTTCACTGTTACATTTGTAAGAAATTTTTACAACATTTCACCTTCTTCCCCATTTAATGGTTTAATTCAGATGCATTAACTGGGAGAGAAATAAAATCTTGGTTTGTATTCAAGCTGACTCAAAAGATTTACAGTACTTTACTGAGGTTTTGGCTGACTGCAGCCTCCCAGCTGCTGCTGAAAAGGTATACATGCATCAGTCTTTATGTAAACTTGCACAGCATTAACCACAGCTGCAATGTAAGTCAGAGCCCTAGAAAATACTCCTGTCTATGTGATGAGCCAGAGCATCTCATCTGATGGCCCGGCTGCCATGTAGAGCTCAATGTAAGAAACTAGAAAAGGGTGTGTGTAATAAACCCTGGAGTGCTGTAGAGAAGGAGGGCTCCAGGTATCCATGAATGGGACCATCCCAGTTTTTGTCCAGTTTGAAATAATTCAAGAAAGTGCAAAAATACTGCTGGTGCAAAGACACCCTAAATAATTTAGACCAAATTCCTACACCTTTTATTGTACCTCCTAATAACATTTGAATGTTTGAATAACACATTCAGAAAAATAAAAAAGTTCTTGCTAATTGTTCATTATAAATAACAACTTTCAAAAGTTTCATACTTTGGGGTCATTTCAAATAAGTCACAGAAAGAGAATTGGGTCCCACACTAGCCTCACTAGTCCCAAACTAGTCCCTAATTTGAGGGACTCAGAAGAAGAATGTCCCTGACCAAGTTTGAGAGGATTTTTCTCCACCACCCTTTGGGTTACATTCCAGTAATCTTCAGAGCAGAAGTACAATGAACATGGTAAGAAGGATTTCTCTTACTTCCTTTACTTTGTTAGGTCTTCATGTAGCAATAAATTGTCTGGATAACATATATTATTAAATAGGACAATTTCCAGAGAAAGAATGCACACTCACTTAATTATATACTTCTTCTGAATTGGGAACTATTTCCATTTTTATACATTGTGTACATTATCACTAAATTATATATAATGCTGGTGCCATTTCCTTGGATTCATGTAGATATCTAATGTAATAAGAGTATGTACATACTCTTTTAAATAGTGTAATTTTTGAAAACAATCCTTTGAAAATCTCATTCATTTATAGGTTTAACCTAATGAAACCAGTGATAGCTAACATTTTATTTTTTGCCCTTAGCTACAATCTCATACTACTCAACATGCTACATTCATGACTTTTTTTTTCTTTTAGAATCTTAATTAACCTTATTAACCTGCGTGGAAAATGTGTGTGGCCAGCAGTGTATTAAGCCCTGTGTATCACACACCACCATGGCTTCTGTCCATTAGCAATTTACAGGCCAGAACAGAAAAGATGTAATAAGAAAAAGGATATGACCTAAAATTTCAGGGAGTTTTAAACAGTAAAAGAAAAAGGAGAAGATGTGGGGGAACTTCTGGGCCAACAGAACAACCCAAGGAGAAGATCTAGAGGTGTGGACCTCCCAGTACATTCAAGAACTGGCTGGCCAAAGTCAGAAAAGGCCAAAGCTGTGACCAGGGGACAAGGCTGCAGGTTACAAAATTGGAAAGCAGGTAGTATGGATAAAGAACATGATAGGTACATATTTTATAAGAAAAAAATGATACCTAAATTTCCTTTTGACATATATCTCTTTTATCCTAATTATTTGTGCTTTTTACATTATATAGGTCATTGAGAATTCTTTTCAATGGCTTATCCTTTTTTCCTTTTCTCCATTTTTCTATCGGAAATCATTGGCTATTTGGAGAATTGTTTCTTTTTTAAATTTTTTTTCTAAGATTTTCTATTATGGATATTAATAATCTCTTATTTTGCAATGTTTTCTTTTTTCAATGTGTAGTGTGTACCTGATGCAAGGAATAATATGATATGCTTCAATGATTCCTACTATCATGGAAACAGACTATATTATATATGCCATTGGAATTGTATCTTCTCTATATCTAACACATTTTTAAGAGGAATCTGAGAACTCTATGACTATTTGTAATGCACACATGTTGTTAAAGACCATTCCCAAGTTCCAACTGAGGTGAAGAGTCGATATATTCTATCTTACAAAGCCTGAAAAAAACTCCTCCAGTTACTGTTGCAAGCCACCATCACGGTTCCACTTAAGTGTTTTTATACTTTATATTGAGTACTCAATGAAAGTGTGTCATGTTCTAGATCTTTTGGCAGGATTGATTCACTACTGTAATTTTGCTGTGCATGAAGAACAGTCAACATTATCCTGTCTCCAAGTGAGGGAGAACTTTTTGGTTTCACACTGATGCATCCCTCAAGGAGTGAGTACAAGTCAAATCTGAGGTCAGGTGCTTGGACTCCTGTGTGCAGCAACCTCAAATGGCTCTCCCAGTGAGGTGTGTTTCAGGAAGATAAGAGAGGAAGTCTGTGATCTAACCCCACCCCAAGTCAGGTGGGATATCCACTTTAATTCCCACTATGTTGCAGAAAGCATTTTTAGTGTTTTAGTTGTTTGAAGAAATAAAAGTCTTTCTTCTCAAATGACTTTCTCCCTTTCTCCCTCTCTCCCTTCCTTTGTTTCTGCCCACTTCATTCCTGTTTAGAGATTAATAATGCAGCACTTACCTTATGCCAGGCATTAGTGTAGGTCTTTAGAAATATTAACTAATTTTATTAGAGCCTAGTATTTTTTGGTAAGTTTGGGACTGTTACTATATTCATTTTACAGATATTGGAAATGAGGTTCAGAGTGGTTAAATAACTTGCCCTGGATCACACAGCCATTCGCCTATTGATTTCAGTTCAGATTATAAAGAAAGCACAAACATGACCATAGTATTGTTTGGACCTTACTTATACTAGCTTTAAGTTATATAAAATTGGAATCTTAAAAGCTTGACTTTTTTTATGATAACTGAAGAGATTACCAGCAGTAGAATTTTGGGCTTTCTTCTTGGGGATTTTACATTGTGGGAATTCTCAAAAATTGTTTCCAATGATGCTACCTGTATTGTTCAGCCTGTAGTGGATGAGGAAGAAGAAAACCTGATAATTGCTTGCAAATAATAATGTTGCTATTGAGAAGAAACAGTTGACTGTGTAGTGTTCCTGAGAGGGCAGACTTAGAAGCCATGGTTAAAAAAGACAATAGGGGTTGTTTTGGTTTTCTCTAAAGGACAAAATTCTCAATTGTTTGCAAAATTATTTTTAATGATGGCTTAGATGAGGCTCAGTGTAAAGGTAGAGATAGGATAATATAAGTCCTCCTATAAACCTCAGAACCTAAAATTTTATGAAAAAGAAACAGTGTAGATAAAAACAAAACTAAAACTTATTGAATTGGATCTATGAACAAATCTTAGCTTCAAGCCAGGTAAAATTTGTTTAAAAGTAGTAAAGGGTTTCCTTTATCAAAAGAGGTGGAATTCTTAATTCTATTATTAGTAGAGTAACCCCAATTTTTAAGGATCTTTCTTTCCTGCTCAACAGTACTGCAGACACTGCTTGTCATCTTGACACCTTGATGCTAGAACACCCCACTGACAGTGGGAACAGTCATCTGCTGAATGCAAAGCTTTTTCAACCCACACTTACTTGGAAAGAACTCTCTTGTTTTCTATCACTTTTGAGGAATGATTTGGCAGTGTATCCCACTGGGAAGTGATTTATTTAAAATGCTACTCTAAAAAACTTTCTCTTTTGCTCATTAGCCCTAGTTGCTATCTTTGGAACATCCTGGATTGTCTTCATATAGGAACCAAATTTCAGTGGCTTTTCACAGCAGCAGAAAAGAGGTTATGGACAAGTGACTTTTAGTGCTACAGGCTGCATTTGCCTCCCTAGCTGTGCTCTGGAGATAAAAATGATACCTTATTTCTTGGTACATGAATGCCTCTCCTTGTGATCCTGTTTTCCTTTCTGCCAGAAGTGTTTTATCATCAAAGTCCTGAAATTATAATGCCTCATTCATTAATGCCTCATTATAATGCCTCCTTCTCTCTCTTTTTTAAAGTAATGCAAGCTTTATTGCTCATAAATTTTCATTGGATTTATAAAGGTAGAGCTTCTTTTGAATGTCTTTTATATTAGCCCAATGAGTCTATACCCATTGAGGTTACTAAAAAAAAAAATAAAACTTACAAAAATATGGGAAAAGAAAGTCATAGAATGGTAGAAGGGGGCCTTCATAAGCAGCGAGGTTATAACAACATCTCGGTGCAAAGCTAACAATACAAATATATTGCTCACCAATGTCCCTTCAGTTTTTTAGTATCTCTTTTGACTTTTTATTATTTTTTTTTACATCATCATAGTCCCCATAGTTCTTTCTCCACCACATCACCTGTGAACCATCATCATATTCCTTTCATTTCTAATGACATGCTGGTTAGTCCATTATCCCAACCAAGGAAGTTCAAGATCTGACAGTCAAGTTACAATGTTTTTGCCATGATCAAAATACCCGAGGCTAGAATTTCAGTCCTCAAATGAAGGAAGTAGCCAGATGTCAGCATTACAGGTCAGACAATCAAAAACTTCAACTCAACGGAATGTATCTTTGTTAAAGACACGAAAAGCTAAGTTACACTAGCTTCTGTTTGAGTGGGTAAAGTAGGTATAAGCCAACAGCTGTCCTGTCAGAGGTGCAGTGCTCTGGCACAAATTCTATAAGGACAAGACCTCCTCTTCAGTACTGCAGAGAGTACTTGGAGCTGCACCCAAATGCTCCTTGCCAGTCCTCCCAGGCTTTCTCCCTAAGATACCTGGACATGTGGGCAGTTATTAACATGTTTAGCTTGTTAAGACAGCTAATCCAGCTTATTCTCATCAAGAGAAATGAATATATTAGGTTTACTAGCAAGAGTACTTGAAAATTAAAGGTAATAACCAAACGGTGGCAGACAATAAAACATGGGGTCTCAGAAGAGTTGAATGGAATTAATATTATCACAGACTACTTATGTGAATGAATGAAAGATTGCTTTTAGTACTTTACCATTCAGATGTGCGCATTCTACCATAACAAATACAGGGATAATTAATTATTTTCTGATTTTTGCATGTTAAGTGTACAACCTAGACATTTTGGAGACATGGTCTTGAACTACCTTGTATACATGACATGTTCAAGTCCTCTGCATCTGCACTGCTAATGATGATTTCCTACAGTAAAGAGAGGAACAGTGCTCATCCATATCATGGCTGAAATTGGACATTATTTTTCTAAACTTTCATATATTCTTTACCCTACATGCAAAGCTAGCTCATGGCAAGATTTCTTTATGATCCATGTGGTAAATGAAAAAAAAAATTGAAAAGAGTACTGTATTAGAGACAAACTGGATTTCTACAAAGTTGAATTTACATTTCATTTCTTTTTTTTTTTTTACTTATAATCCTTCTCTCTAACTTTTGAAACTTCCTTCTGAACACCTTATCTTCCAGTGCCATGTCTGGTTTCATAATTTACAGTGCCCTTCTCCACATCTTCTTTCCTGACATGTTCCTAAGCTTTACTGCATATTCTCAAAGGCTATTTCTTGACTGTTGCTACTTAGGATAATCATAAATTAAGTCACAAAATGGTGCTCCTTTTTAAAAGCTGCTTTAATTCAATTAACTGTGATACAAATAGTAAATTTCAGAGAATAGAGCAGAGATGAGTAAAGAACTTTCAATAAGAAATAATATACATACAAACTACAAATGAGTACTATATGTGCAAGATATATTTTGTTTTCAATAAGTAAATAACTTGTTCATTCAGTCATGATACATAATTAATTATTTATATTCAGTTTCACATTATAATTCCTCTAAATGTGAATTGAAATAACAGAAATTTTAAATTGGAATCAGCATACCTGTAGCTAACTCTTAATTCAGCTAGAAGGACTCATGCTAGCAGAAATAAGTCAGAAAGAAAAAGAAATACTGGATAGTCTCACTTATATGAGGGATAAAAGGAAAACAGACAGACAAGAAAAATTTAAAACTAACTCTCAACAAAATTGAAGCCTGGAGCATGGGGGGAGGGAACAGGAGTGGAAAGGGCACAAAAGACCTATAAGACAATATAATAGTAAAATACAGAGTAAAAGTTAACATAATAGAAGTTTAATAGACATTAATAGAAGCAAGAGCTGGCCACATGCAAACACTTATTTTAAACTCAAGCTTGTGCCAAAAGATCCAGGGCCACACAGAGGAAGGAAAGGACTATAAATCAGTCTCTCTCTTATGCCTCCTAAGGAAGTCAGCAAACACTTAAATATTTTTAGTTTTCAGTTTTAATTAGCATTGAACAAGTTCAGAAAAATACTAAAAATTAATTACTTAGAATTCACATATTATGAATAATATATTGTTCTAATAGAAAAAAATATATTGAAAGATTCTCCACTACCAGAAAAAGAGAGAATATTGATGCATTTTATAAACATAAATATAAATTTCCCTTTCCAACACAGAAAAAGTAGGTAATGAATTTTCATATTTAAAACATGATTTAGATTCATAAAATAGTTTCAAGAGGATACTCATAAAAGTGAGAGTTTTTATGATTATAAGGTATATAAAAGATTTAATTCTGAGTCACTTTTCAGCTCATGGACAATATTCATTCATGCCAGTAGCAGAAACAAAACTGACAATGGCACATATTATAGGCCCCCAAAGTGATAGTCCTGTTGCAGAAAGTTTGTACTCAATAAGGACTTGTTGCTTAATTTGACACAGCTTCGGTAGACCCTGAGTATACATGTAGCTGGTTTTCATCCACCAGGCTTGGTTATCCAGTCACACTCTAGAGGAGGATGCTAGTGCTTTGATTACCTTTATCTCTTAGGCTATAGGAATTTGTATATTTTAAATAAATGTCAAGGGAGTGGTCATTAGTTGGTGGAATTCAAGCTGTGTGTACTGATGAGCATGACATAAACAGAACCTTGGTAAAAACATGTATTGCAAACCTAAAGCCATTCTCATGGACTGGCACAATCTTGATTGCCATATATTTCTTTGTTTTTTAATTGCCATATATTTCAATTCCACAATAGTACTGGATCTACAGAAAGAGCAACCTTAGGATGAGAATTTTAATTTAGCTCATATGCTAATTATGTGACTATAACTATTGAGCTCAAATCACAGGATTAGTACTGTATTGATTTCAATAGGTATTATTGAATCTCACCTATAGAATATGACTGTTTTCTTCTAGTGAACATTCACATAAGACACACTGGAAATAGCTATTTATTTATAACATTTATTTTTAATTGAGGAATTATCTGGATCTCTCAGATATCCCCCAGATCAGGTATTATTAGTGTAGTGCACCCATCACCAAATATCCTACTACCAGAGTCCATTATGCTTTCTTCTCTAAGCCTGTTCCATTCTCTTGGTACTTAAATTATGTAGTCAGCTAT
The DNA here is from genome assembly GCA_004024945.1 of Uropsilus gracilis. Lineage (NCBI taxonomy): Eukaryota > Metazoa > Chordata > Mammalia > Eulipotyphla > Talpidae > Uropsilus > Uropsilus gracilis. Next base: position 53,479 of record PVHY01001814.1, read on the forward strand.
CAAGGATTAATATTTCAGCTTGTATTTATCTGTTTACTAGTCTCATCACTTTATATTCCAAATATTATTGACATGATGTGGTATTTATCTTTCTCCTCATGACTTATGTCAATAATGCTAGCTCTTCCAGATTTATCCATGCTTCCATAAATTGTATGAGTTAAAAAATATTAACTTATCTTTTTTGATTACTAGGTAATATTCCTTTGTGTATATCACCCCATATTCTTGATCTACTCCTCTATTTTGGAGTATGTAGATTATTTCCATAGGTTAGGAATAATTACTTCCATAGTGCTGCAATAAACATGAGAGTATAAGTTTCTTTTTAAATTTGTGCTTTTGTTCTTGGGTACATGCTTAGGAGTAGAATTACTTAGTTGAATGTTGGATGCATTTTTATCTCCTGAGACACCTGAACAAAGGCTAGGCTAGTTTGCATTTCCACCAATAGTATAGGAATTGTCCGTTTTCTTCACACCATCATCAACACTTGTTGTTTCTCATCTTTTCAATGTGGGCCATTCTCACAGGTGGGAGATGGATGTATCTTATTGTGATCTTCATTACAAGACCTTACCAATAAGTGATTGTGAACATTTTCTTCATGTACCTATTTACAGTCTGAATATCTTCTTTGGAGAAGTCTATATTTAGCTCTTTCCATCTTTTCATTTGGTTGTTTTATTTTTGTTAAGTTGTATGAGCTCTTTATAGATCTTTGATAGCTATCATTTGTCAGATATATGGCATACAAGTATTTTCTCCCATTGAGTAGGGTTTTTCATTTAAATGGTTTCTTTTTATGATTTCATTTTATGTTTATCTTGCTGTGCAGAAGCTTTTTAGTTTGATGTAGTCCTAAATGTTTATGTTCTTTTATTCTCCTTGCAGTTGGGACAAATAACTAAAGGCATCTCTAAAGGTTATATTTAGACTTTACCTACAAAGGAAGAAAACATAGACTATGTAATATTAGTGGCTTAATTATATGTAATAATAACTTCAAATTGATGAGAGGTTTTTTTTCATTCAAGATACAGTTCTAGGAACTGGATTTAATTTCCTTTCTGAAACTAACAAAATTAAAGCAAACTATACACCAAACAAAATTATGAAATGCTGATTTTTCAAGACACTACATAAAAATGTACTGGTTCTTCAGGAAAAAAAAATTAACTATTCAAATGTAACAACTTTTCTAAGATTATTGCTATAGACTGTATCCACATGCATCAGATAGAGGAGAATGGAAGCAGACAGAGTTCAGATGACTCCCTGAAAGGAGAAAGAACTGAGAGGAGCTGAGATTACAAGGAGATCAAAAATATGAAAGTTCCTAGCAAAGATTTTCAACATAGAAGAAGGAGCCTAGATATCTATAAAGTGTTCTGCTAAGTATTTGAACATTTTGGTGGTCAACAAATAAATATGAGTAGCTACATGGGACTGAAGAAGAAATCATCTGAAAGTGTTGGTGTGAATAGTTCCCACCTTTCTCAAAAGGTCAAACATAATGTATATTCAGAAGGCAGTAAGGAGAATAATCACAAATGTTTTGCCCCAGTGGTAGGAAAAATTGACCATACACTGAATGCTCTTTTGGCTGTGACTAACAAATGTTAAAAATAGTACTGAAAAAGATCAAAATGTTTCCAAATCACTTCACTCAAGAAGTGAGATTAAGAATATACATGGGAATGAAAAATATCCAGCACTCTACATGAAAAAAATTACAATCTGGACATTCAATAAATAATAGTCAGATATATAAAGAATCAGAAAAATATGACAGATAAATAACAGGAAAAAATTTATCAAAATGCTCTTAGAATTGTGACAGGTGTTCAAATGAAGAGGAAAATTGGTGATTACAATTGCTTTCTTTTTTATTATTATTTTATTTACATATACATATCTATCTATCTATCTATCTATCTATCTATCTATCTATCTATCTATCTATCTATCTATCTATCTATCTCTATCTATCTATCTATCTATCTATCACATCTTTGTATTCCCAAAGGATCACCCACCACAGTCCTTCTCTGATTGCTCTCTCCCATCCCCCCAGTTATTTGGTTGTTAGCTTGTTTTGACATTTCCTCCAGGCCTTTTGCTTGTTTTTCCTATATCCTGTGAAACCATTTGGTTTCTGTCTTTTTCCTTCTGACTTGTTTCTGCTAATATGATTTCTTATAGATTCATTCATGTTATCTCAAATTCATTAAATTGTGATTTTTAATTGATGAGTAATATTCCATTGTGTATATATACCACATCTTTTTTATCTACTTACCTGTTTTGGGACATTTGGGTCGGTTCCATGACCTTGCAATTATAAACAGTGTTGCAATAATCATCCGAGTACAGATGTCCCTTTATATAAGTATTGAGGTCTCCTTTGGGTAGATTCCCAGAAGAGCAATTGCTGAGTCAAATGGTAGTTCCATTTTCATTACTTTGAGGGTCCTCCACACTGCTTTCCAGTTTACATTCCCATCAGCAGTGTAAGAGTGTTTCTGCCACATTCAGGTGGTACCTCATTGTGGTTTTGATTTGCATTTCCCAAAAAAATGAATGAAGACAGCTCCCTCATACCATGTACAAAAACCAACTCAAAATGGATAAAAGAGTTGGATGAAAACCTGAAACCATAAAATACATAAAGGAAAACTTGGGCAAAACCCTCCATGAATTATACTTCAGAAATCCCTTTTTGGACACATCTGCAGCTGACAACAAATTGAAGGAAAACATAAACAGCTGGGACTACATCAAACTAAAACAGCTTCTGTACAGCAAAAAAACAAACAACAACAACAACAAAAAAAAAACCAGCAGACATAACAAAAAGAAACCCAACTGAGTGAGAGAGAAAAAAAATGCCCTCTACAAAAGTGATAAGGGTCTGATAACACAGATCCACAAGGAACTCACACAACTTAGCAAAAACAAAACAAGAAGCCTGATCAAAAAATGGGGAGAACTAAAAGGACACTTCTCCAAAGAGGACATACAAATAGCCAACAGGCACATGAAAAAAATATAATTTTATTCTTTATGTTCAAAATTTTAAGTGACTAGAAAGTACAAAAACAAAACTTGTACTTCTTGATATGAAAATAATGATACCTATAATGGAAAATACACTAAATGTGATTGAGTAAACAAGATAATACAAAAATAGTGAACATGGAGCTAGAGAAACTAGTCAAAATGAAACAAAATCAACAGCATTACTGAGCTCTAAGGCACAATTTAACCCTGAAATGTGACCGCAAAAAAGACAAATTAAATGAACTACAAGCTTATAGATCCAAGTAACATAATAAACTCCAGGAATTAAAACAAAAGAAGACCACATTATGAGAGATAAACATTTAAATGCTAGCTGGGCACGGTGGCGCGTGCCTGTAAGCTTCAGCCTATGAAGCAGCTGGGGCTAGGGATAGTGATTCAAGTCCCAATCAGGGCAACACAGCAAGATCTAGTCTCCAAAAATAGCTGGGTGTGGCAGTGCATGCCTGTAATCCCAGCTACCTGGGAAGCAGAGGCTGGGGATTATTTGAGTCTGTTGTACCCCAGGCAATGTGACCCTGCGGTTCCACAGGCAAAAATGGTGAGACCTACTCTATAAATAAATAAATAAATAAATAAATAAATAAACAAACAAACAAACAAACAAACAAATAAATAAATACTAAAAGTCAATGAAAGAGAGATCTTAAAAGCAGCCAGAGATAAAGATATACTATAGAAAAACAAAAATTCAATTGATAGCATTTTTTTAAAATCAAAGGTAATAAAGTAAGATGATAATGACATAAGATAATTGAAGTACTAGGAGAAATAAACATGTCCACTTGTAATTTCATACATTGTAAATTTATCTATCAAAAAAATGAAGGGAATTCCTAGCGAGAGTTGCAATTTGATTTCCACCATGCAGAAAGAAAGTATTGTGATTCAGCCTTCCACTTCTCCATTCTGGCATAACAAGGATTCAGCAAAGAGTTTAACTTACACCTGGAGGCAACAGATGGTATGAGATGTTTCATTTCTACCAGGAAAGTATTTCGGTCAACTGAAAGCTAAACTTCCATGATTTATAAGGCAATTTAAGTCAGCAGCCCTTTTAGTAGTTAGTTTAACCATCAATCCCATATGTTTTAATAATCAATAAAGAGTTCTCACAAAAAAAAGAAACAGAATCTCAATAAAGAATTAAAAGTCTTAAATTAGAAATAAATGGAATAAAGAGAGTATAAGTTTAAAAGTTGAAGATCTGCTAAATGAACTCAGCATTACAGTGTAGATGACATGAGTATAAAATTAATATAATGCATTTGAGGGAAAGAATCTGTACAATGTTATCTAACATGAGCATAGAGAAAATAGACTGACAAAAAACTAATCATACCTCAGAGACTTTTGGATCAGGAACAAGATGACACATGCATATCACAAAATCCCAGATGAAAAGGACAGTGGAACTGAGAAAATATTTAAAAGATGATAGGCTAAAACTTCCTAAATTGGGCAAGGGACATAAAACTACAGACTCAAGAAGCTGAACAAATTCATGTAGATTCACCCCCAGAGAAATCTGTTTGAAAACACACCATAATAAAGTTCCTGAAAATTAAAGACCAAGAAAAAGTTCTAAAAGCAAACAGAGCAAAGATACACTATGAAGGAAGATCTATATAAATTAGAACAGAGATCTAATATGAAGCCATGAAAAACCAGAAGGAACTGACATAATTCCTTGAATATTTAAAATATTAAAAGAACTGTGAGTTATGAGATTTCTGATGGCAAAAATTTTTCTTGAAATGAAGGGAAAAATAAAATCATTCTCAGATAAAGGAAAACTAAATTAGGGGACCTAAGCAAAAGTCAACTACATGTAAATCATTTTAGGAGTAAAAGTGCTATTTCAATAGGCTGTGATATGTTATATATGTATATTGTAATATCTAGAGTAATCACTAAGAACACTATATTAATATATTCAAAACACTGTAAGTAATAAAAATCTTCAAGTAATTCACAGGAAAGTTAAAAAGAAGAAAGAAAACCACTGAAAATAAATAAAAAACAAAAAAGGAGATTCCAGCTCTATTGTATCTTTAACTACCTTAAATATTCCTAAATATACCATCTAAAAGAGATTTGAAGAGTGAATCACTTTTTATTAAAATAAAAGATCAGTTTACATTCCCACCAGCAGTGTAAGAGTGTTCCTTTCTCTCCACATCCACGCCAACACTTGTTATTGCCCGTTTTTCTTTTTTTTTTTTTTTTTTTTTTGATATGGGTCATTCTTACTGGTGTAAGGAGGTATCCCATTGTGGTTTTGATTTGCATTTCTCTATTAGTGACAGTGACATTGTTGAGCAGTATTTTTTTTTTTTCCAGAGTTTCTCATTTGAGGCTCATGGGAGAATTTATGACTTTATTTTTTTTATACAAGTATTCTATTTATTTATTTATTTAAAAAAATCAAATAATTTATTTAAATAACTTCACATCTTTGCTGAGCAGTTTTTTTTTTTTTATGTGCCTGTTGGCCATTGCATTTACTCTTTGGAAAAGTGTCTTTTAGTTGTCCCCATTTTTTGACTGGACTTCTTGCTTTGTTTTTGCTAAGTTGTATGAGTTCCTTATGGATCTTTGTTATCAATCTCTTATCACTTTGGTAGGGGGCTAAAATTTTCTCCCATTCAGTTGGGTTTCTTTTTGTTTCATCTGTTGTCTCTTTTGCTGTACAGAAGCGTTTTAGTTTGATGCAGTCCCAGCTGTTTATGTTTTCCTTCCTTTTTTCTAACAGTTGTCATAGCATCTCACTTCAAATAGGTTGGTTGTACAAGGGTGCACAAAGGTGCACAAAGGTACACCTTTGTACAAGGGTGTACAAGGGTGGACAAAGATAGGTTATGTAAACATCAATCAGAAATGAAGATTAATAGCCTTCATACAAACACAAAGTTAAACAAACACAAAGTTAACATTAACATTAACCAGTAGACCCTCATTCAAAAAATATGAAAGAGAAAACCTAAGGCAGAAGGAAATGCAAACAGATAAAAACATGAATGTATAAGAAGGCTAAAGAGTCCCTGAAGTGGTAAAAATAGTTAAATAAATTTTGAATGCTATATAAATCTGTTCAAAAGGCTTTGTATGCAAAAATAGTGATATAGATTTCATAAATTGTAAGTGTAATATATGACAATATAAAAATATATGGCAATATATAAAAATAGATAACACTATATGGCAAAAATACCTTGAGGGTGAAAATTCTGGGAAGGCACAAAATAAGTGAAGCACCATAATATCCCATGAAGGCAGACAATGAATCATTCCCATAACTTGGTTATTATAAATAAGGCTGCAATAAACATAGGAGTACAGAGATTCCTTTGAATATTTTAACATTTTGAGAGCAGGTACCTATTAGAGGTTTTGAATCTAAGTCCTAAAAATGATGCAAACCAACTTTTCCTTTATGAACATAATTGGAAATAAACAGAAAAATAAAGAAAATATACATATTCAATGGATGAATAAATAAATTTGAAGTGTACTTTCCATGGCTGAACTTTGCCATGGGACAGATATCCTATCTTTGTTCATTTAAATAATGTGTCTACCATTAATACATGGAATTCAGTTGTAAGGTTTTAACTGACTATTATCCATGAATGAGCTTATATGGGGTTAATCTTAAGTGTTTTAGTTCTGTGTTTCTCAACCAATCCCAGCATGCTTATAACAATACACGTTGGTTTCACCCTAATAGAAACAAAAACCTACTTTTTGCAGAAGTGTATTAATAACTTCAGACAGTCTATCATTCAAAATAAATGTTAAGGTCATAAAAATGTAGACATATAGTAGGGAATAAATTAGGTCACTCTGACTTTAAAACATAAATAAAAATAGCAGCTCAATGAGAATTGTATATTATCACATAAAGTATCATTACTAAACATAATAAAATTTAAATTACATCATTATTGAGAGTTTATTGCTCTAATTGAAATCTAAGATTAAACAATAATTCTAAGTAAAGTAAATGCCAGTTACTGCTGAAAATAATGTCTATGTATGAAACGAAGCACGGGAGACTAAAATTACTTAAACAAAAAGATTTATTTATTATTTAATTTTATTAGTGACATGTCTGCTGTATTTCATTAGTCTGTTGGTTCACATTTTAAAGTGTCAACCACTGACTCAGAGTTGTTTTAAATGGTAAATGTATTTTATTTTATAGTTTTTTAAGTCTTCATAATAAAATAGTATGCTCACATACATCTGAATTAATGGAAAGTATAAATGATTTATTTGACAGGGTTCACCAAAACTTCACATTATGTCTTTATTTTAAGCTTCAATATATCTAAAGGCAAATTCTTAAAAATCAGTTTATATTTTGGATTGTTTGTATTGAGGGAAATGTCTCATACCCAAGCTTATTATTATTATTATATCAAAAGGTCACATACAGAGAACCCATTGCTGATATGATTGACATGAAGCATCTTGTAACACATTCACAGATATAAAAGATTAACTTGTTGGATGTAGTTGGAATACTCTGCATCTCATTCCATCACTTTTCATTATCTCCTGATTATACTAGTAACACACCTTTTTCAAGTCTACGAAATAAAGATGACTTCATCAAGTGTAGAACATTTTCAAACTTAGACATAAATTACATCTCTACACTAAGCCCCCTGGGATTCCACTACTGGCAAGGTGCTTTACATATGCCCAGAGAGTCTGGACAAGGGATACAAGTGAGGCACACTGCCCCGAACACCTCAGTAACCAAGATCAATAACATTTTAAAAATTCAAGTAAATGACAAACTGAGCTGGCTATTTATTTTTGTAAATGAAGCTTTACAGGAGCAATAAAAATGTATAAATTGTAGCTCTAATATTGCAAACAAATATATCTCCTTTAAAAAGCATCCATTTAACATGTCTTCAATAAAGGGAAATAAATGTTCTTAAGTTTAATCATCATGAAGTATTTATATTAATATATCTACCCTAGGCTTTAAAGTAATTAGGAAATGAGACTCATGTCATAGTGCTTATTTAGTGAATAATTGACAAAAGTACCATATTTCTAGTTTCAGAGAATTTTAGATTTGTTTTATGTAAAGAAATTAACTTTTACTTGTCATAAAAGTCCAAAAATTATTGAAGTAAATCAAGTTTTTTAATTAGAGTTGAAAAATATGACAATAGATTCTGATGTAATCTTATAGAAATGCAGTTATTTTTCATCATTTATTAAAATTAGAAATATTATTCACCTCATCAACAAAAATAAAGACTAATAACCACATGATCATATCAATATATGTGGGAAAAGTATTTAATAATATCCAATACCCATTTATGATTTGAAAAAAAAACCTCTTGAAAAAAGGGATAAATGAAACACTTTCCAACTTAATAAAAGCCATATATATGACAATCTCATGGTTCACATTCTCAGTGGTAAAACACAAAGTCTTTCTAGTAAGATATAAGACAAGGAAGTCCACTCTTACTACAACTATTCATCATAGAATTAGAAGTCCTAGTTAGAACAATTAGGCAACAGAGAGATATAAAACAAATTCATATATGGAAAGAAGATGTAAAAGTTTGATTACTGCAGTCAACATGATAATGTACATGGAGCACCTGAATAATCCATGGAAAACTTTTTTATTTAAAAATAATTTTAAGTTGTTCATATTGTTTATTTAAAACAATAAACTAGTTTATAAAATAGCAAATAACAAAATCAATATCCAAAAATAAGTTGCCTTCCTACTTGAAAAAAAATGAGCTAGAATGGGAAGAAATTAAGAAAACCACCCCTGGAACTATATACAACTAAAGTTTCTATACAGTGAAAGACACTATGACTAAAACAAAGAGATACCCTACAGAATGGAGAAATATTCGCAGATTTGAATATATTTGACAAGGGACTGATTAAAAATCTATAAAGAGTTCATACACTCAACAAGAACAAAAAAAGCAAATAACCCAATCAAAACCTGAACAGAGTAGCTTATCAATTGGGAAATGCACATCAAAACCACAGTTAGAGACCCTTCACACCAATGTGAATGGTTCATATGAAAATGACCAGAAATAACAAGTCCTGGTGAAGGTCTGGAGAAAAGGAACTCTCTTACATTGTCGGTGGGAAAATAGACTGCAAGCATAATGAATATTTTTGAAAAGACTAAAAAATGATCCCGCCACATGACCCAGCAATTCCACAACTAGGTATCTACACAAAAAAGAGAAAAAAAACTTGAAAAGAAACCTGTACCCTATGTTCATAGCAGCATTATACACAATAGCAATAAATGAAAACAACACAGGTATAGATGACTGGATCAAGAAGATCTATCTATCTATCTATCTATCTATCTACCTACCTATCTATAGATCTCTATCATCGATATCTATCTCTATAGATCTATAGATCTCTATATCTCTATAGATCTCTATAGATCTATAGAGATAGATATCTATAGATATTTAGATATCTATTTAGATAGATAGATATCTATAGATATCTACAGATAGGGATAGATGATGGACAGACACAGACAGACAGACAGACAGACAGACAGATAGATAGATACATAGATAGATAGATAGATAGATAGATAGATAGATAGATAGATAGATAGATAGATAGATAGATAGATAGATAGATAGATAGATAGATAGATAGATAGATATGTGTGCAAATACACACAGTGGATAGATAAATGCATATATACACACATATACATACTGGATCAAGAGTATGTGATAGACACACACACAATGAATATTACTCTGCAATCAAAAAGGTAAGCTCTTGCCATTTGCAGTAAAATGGAGTTGCAAGAAATAGTGTTAAGTGAAATGTCAAGAGAAAGATAAATCCCAAATGATGTTACTAATATGTGAAACATGGAGAAAACAAAATAGGATCAGAGAAACACAAACTTAAAGACTAAACCTTAAAGGTTGATTACAAAACCAAAGCTTCCAAGGTGAGGAGAGAACTGGGTGGGATAATAGCATAGAGGGAAGCACAATAGAAGTGGTGGTCTATGGGTGATTTGGTGGCAGGTACACTACAGAGGCAATAGCTGATGGGGAAGATCCTAATGTTACCACAGTTAAAATAATTAATAAAAAGGTTCAAAAAATTTCACAAATCAAACATGTAGGTTTTTAACTTATAGTAAGAGTTTAAAACTAATCATTGCATCCTGAAATTCAAGATGAATTGCATGTGTGTAATATTTTACATTCATGTCCAGACTTCTGGAAAATTTTAGTATTTTCTCACAATATCTAGTAAATAGAAAGCTAAAGTCAGTGAAAATCAAGAAGGAAAAATAAACGGGATTATTTCTCTTGAAATGAATTTCTTCAAGATTCTCAGTTCTTCACAGGGAAAAGTTAAAATCGAACAAACATAGTATATGCTTTAAATATTAACATTGGCTATGTTCACTCAAATGCTCATAAATATATTTAAAATACCTTAAATAGCTAAAGAAGCTTTTGCTGTATTATAGCAAGGAAAAAGACTTCTTATGTGTCAATTTCTGACATCTTTTCAAGAGACACTCATTCCATACTCTACAATAGAAGCTGGAATTCTCTAACCTGAAAGTTATGTATTTATAATGTTCTCTTCAAACTCTAAAATTTAATCACAAACATAAAGGATAGCATTACCAGTCCTAAAAAATTAATTTATATACACAATATATGATTATAGCTTAGGTGACATTAAGTGGCAATGGTAGTAGCAATCATACTACCTGTGGTCACTCAAAATGAATTTTCTAACTTCATGATGAGCATCTATTTTGCATGGTATCTTCTTCCCTCCCTCCCTCCCTTCCTCCCTCCCTCTCTCCCTCTCTCCCTCCCTCCTCCCTCCCTCCCTTCCTCCCTCCACTCTCCTTCCTTCTTTCCTTCCTTAGATGCTTCTGGTTTTGATGACTTGACTCAGACTACAAAACATCTCATATTTCTAATTAAAAATTATATTTTTACCTTCAAAAATATTAATAGATTGAGTATCTTGGTACAATCACCTCTTTGTGATCACCTCTCAGCGACCATAGAAGAGTTATAAAACTACTCTGCTTTTGCTTATCATGGACACTAACAGATTGTATTGGATAAGCTGTGATGTTCTGTTTGGTAGAAGAGGTCCCATTTTTCTGAGGAAACAGGTTTAAAAATATGTCATAAAGTATAATATAATAAATATAATTAATATAATATAATATAATTAATATTATATGATGATTACTATACTATACTATACTATACTATACTATACTATACTATACTATACTATACTATACTATACTATACTATACTATACTATACTATACTATACTATACTATACTATATCGTAAACTCCTAGGAAATTCCCACTTTGCATTTTTCATATCTATGTGATTTTTTTCATATCTGTGTGATATTCCAGGAATCCTCTTAAATTAACAATGGGTAAAGGTAGTTTTGTAGTCTTTACTTAAATGCCAGTGAATGAAATCTACAGAGAGAATATGAGTCCAGTAGAAAATAATTTTTTCATGAATAAAGAGTGACACTTGTATATTCTTAAATGTAAAGATGATTGTTACATCTGAGAGGACATATACAAATAATGAAATAGGCACAATAACTTTCACGAGAAAATTTATTCATGAAAACATTTTACCTTCTAAACATCAGCAAACAAAACCAAAAGTGATGGCTTTCTCTGGAGGATGCAGACATATCCATGTAATCCATTGTATTCTTTTGGTAAATGTACAGAAATGTACCCCCCATTCTCATTACATCCCCATGCACATGTTTTGTGTTCTGGAAACAAGAACTACAGAATATCATTAACTACATTAGCAAGACAACAAAAATGGGATAATACTGTAAATTTCAACTGAACCTGAATCATTTCCATTAAAATTAAAATTCTAATTTCTGACTTAAAATTAATTTTGTATGATGAAAGACTCTCAAAAGAGTGCAAAAATTGGCCTGCCCTGCCCTTTGCAGCAGGTAAAATGGCACAACCACTGCCCTTTCTGCCAGCTGCTCAGCATCTCCCTTCTGTAGGTCACAGCTTTCCTTGGGTGCACTGATAGTCAACTGAAGCCCAAGGAGTTGTGTATAGGATCTACTCTGCATGGGGTTCATGTCAAATTTCTTTCAGTTTCTTCAGTTTCTTTGTGTTTCATCTTTTGTGAGTTCAGGTGATCTTACTCCATGCTATTCTAGAACCATGTTTTACTGATTCATACAGCTATGTAAATTTCCACTCCCCTTTTCTTTCTCCATCAGTGATCACTTTGAGACACAATATTTTAAATTGGACTTAAACCTGCATCCAAGATATGTCAGTCACTTAATTTATTTAAATGGAAGGGCCCTTTCTACCAGTCACAATTTATGAGTATACATTCACAATATAAGGGATTATTTTGCCATGAACTGGCATTTATTTTAACAAAGGTGAAAATTTCATACTTTTTGAAAAATATACATCTTTATCATCTTACAAATACTTAAAGATTGGAACTGCTTCTGAGGTAACAAGCATACTTGAAATATTCCTCCAATCAAGATTAGATAGAAATGTCTATAAAAAGAATCTGTTCTCTGTGTGATACTAGGCAGCTATTAAGACAATAACAGTCTAGGTACTAAAAGCAATGTTTCTGTATCTCTGCCTAGAGTTTACTGAAAATTTTTGCCAAATACATATAAAAGTCAAGTACTTAGTTAGAAGCACAACATATAGAAAAGTCAGAAATCATTTATCCCATTAAGAGATTATATTAGTGAACAATTCAAGAAAAACACATTTTCTTTACTGAATTTTTCTTTCATTTATTATAAATACATTGTAGCATTTAATACTGAGTGGCACAATTTAGGATGAATGACACAAACATCTGTAAATAAAGGAGAATTCAAGTTTGAATTTACTTGTATAGTATTATATTAGCAAAAGCTGCTTAGCAGTTTTTATGATTTAGTATTGAGGCATGCACATAATTTATGTCTTAGTCATAGATGAAAATTACTGAGCACAGTTACAAATGTGTAATCAGGCTATTATCATGTGCATTTTCAAGTTCTATGAGATTTCATTTCTCTTATGTGTTAATATTGCTTTGGCAGTTTAGGGTCTTTTGTAGGTCCATATAAATTTCAGTAGTGTTTACTGTATCTTTGAAGAAATTTGTTAGTGATTTGGATGAAACTAAATATTATTTTGGGTAAGACAGGTATTTTAACGGATATGTTAATTATTTCAATCCATCAGCATAGAATTTTTTTCATTTCCTGTATTCACTTTTTTTTTCATTTTCTGTGTCCACTTCTCTTTTATCTTACCAATATTATAGCTTCCTTTGAAGAAGTATTTTTTATCTCCTTTGTTAGGTTTATTCTTAGGTATTTGATACTTTTTGAGGAAATAATAAATGGAAATGGAAATAATATCTCAATTTCTGTCACTAGTAATGCATTATCTGTGTATCAGAAAAGAACAAAATTTTGTTTATTGATTTTGTAGCCCATAGCTTGAATGTAATGAATTTTTGTTTCTACTAGTTTCATAATTTTTTACGTTTATAAATCACATTATCTGCAAATAGTGAAAATTTTACTGATTATCCAATTTGAATTCGTTCTCTTTTTTCAGTGTCTAATTATTTCAGCAAGGGCTGAATACTATGCTGAATATTAGTGTAAGAGTATTTGATCTTAGAAAGGAAAAAAATAGCTTCTCATCATTGACTATGATGCAAGCTGTGGGTCTGGCAATATGACATTTATTTTATAGCAGTATGATCCTTCAATACCCGTTTTATTGAACATTTTATCATAGATTGATGCTATGTCCATATGATTTTTAACATTCCCTTTGTTGATATGGTGAATTATATTGGTTTATTTGCATATGTTAAACCATTCTTGCATTGTAGGAATTAATTCCATTTGGTCATAATTGTATGATGTTTCCAATATGGTGCTGAATTAAGTTTTATAAGACTTTGTTGAGAAGTTTTGCATCTGTGTTCATAAGTAATATAGTTCTGTAGTTATCTTGTCTGCCTTTAGTATGAGAGTAACATTGGCCTCATGTGCTTGCGTTCCCTCTTATGCAGTTTTATTGAAGAGTTTTAGAGAGATACATGTTATTCTCTATTTGAAGGCTTGGTAGAAGTCACAAGTAAAGCCATCTGGCCCTAGGTTTTTGTTGAGCAACTTCAATTTCAATGTCCTTGCTTATAATTAGTCTGTTTAGCTTTGTTATTTCTCTTGATTAAGTATCACAAGGTTGTTTCCTCCCAAAACTATATTCATTCTTCTAGATTTTCTAGTGTGATGGCATAAAGATGACCATGGCAGTTTCATCATTCTACCCACTTCTATTAGAACTTCTTTTTCATTTCTGATTCCATATACTATATTTTCCTCTCTTTTCTTCTTAATGAAGCCAGCTACACGTTTGTCAATATTTTTCACTGAGTTAATTTTTTTGCTTCTAGTTTCATTTATTTTTTGAACTGTTTGATTTCTATTGCATTTACTTTCTCTGATTTTTATTATTTTTCTCCTACTGGATTTGGGTTTGTTCTTTCTATTTTTTTAGGGTATGAACTCTTTGTAATTTGTTTCTTTCTAGTTAAAGCTTTAACTTCTACTTTATCTTAACTGATTTTATTCCTTTGCTCCTTAATTGTATTGTTGGAATTTATTGTATCTCTGAGTAGGTTTCCTAAATTCTTTTGTATTTCCTTGACTTTTACTTTCTGTATTCTCTTCCATTATTTTTACCAACCCTGTGAGCTTTCTTTATTTCATGGGGAGATATAATCTTCCATTTGCTTCTACTGGAATACTGTAGAGTTCTTCTCATCATGTTTCATAATACCTATTTGATATCTCATATTTTCATATGTTATGCTTTTGTCTACATATTTTACTCTACAATTTACATTTTACTCTCAGATTTATTAGTTTTTCAATTTTGGTATGTAATAACTTTGACAGTTACATTCTTTTGCCTTTCCTGAAGATTTTACTGTGATTTTGTTTTAAATAACTTTATTTTTGAAAGTTGTTGGTTCCCATATATATTCAGATCTTCTTTGCAGGTGATGAGTCAGCAGCATAGGGGAACTGTCTGAGGAGGCTTAATGTTATTGTGGTTGTGTTGGATGAGTTTGGGTAGGACTGGCCCATCTTGCAACACCATCATGTCCTTCCCCTTTGATATTTGGGATGAGAGACTCAGAAGTTTCTGTGTTCTCACTGTATCTCATGATGCAAGAACCAGTGCCAGGTGAAGCAGTGAGGGAGTAAAGATCAGAGTACTCACTCAGCTCTTATCTTTATCAAGTACATAGCATAAATGAGCACCCTAGCTCTTCCACTAGGTTTTCTCTTCTTTCAAGGGCATCTACCACTAAGCAACCTCTGCTCCTCCACAAGACTTATATTTTCAACTTGCATTTTGTTTTTCCAGATTTATACAGAATCTTTTCCAAATGGAACCTCAATTTTTATCAACATGGAGGGTGGGAACAAAAAGCATGGAAAGTAAATGAATAGAAATAGTTCATGCATTAAAGAAAAATACTCTACAGGGTACCTCAGAAATAAACTTTTTGCAAATTCCCAGAAAAGAGTGTCTTGTGCATTAGGTCACATTTTGGTATCTGAGAAAGTATTATTTAGTCAATGGTGGTGGGGAAATTGAACATCAATTTTGGAAAAAGGAATACATTTACCAAAATCTCCATACAAAATAAACCCCAGATAAGTTAGTCACATGCATTTTAAATTATAGAAACCAGCAAAATAGTTTTTATATAGCAAAAAAACTAGCAAAATAATATATCTCCACTTTACAAAATTATAGAATTGAACCAATATGAACAATATGAATGATGGATTACAAGACTGAAATGGTAAAAATTAAGTGCAGTGAAAATTAACAAAAATAAATTTTAAATCAACCTTTCAAAGTATATTTACAGAGAATAAATGAATAATAATGCAATAACATTTCTTCTAAAAGTAAATAATATATTTCATATTTTTACTAACATTTAAGGAAAAAGAATCAATTGTTTAAAATACTAATTAACAAAAATGCTTTACACAAATGCCTGTGACCTTCAATGACCACAGTTGACTCTTTTATTTTTTCTCCTTTATTGAGATGAAATTCATGTGCTATAAATTGGCCATTTGTAAACAGAATATTTACTGGCCTTTAGTATAGTTACAATGCTATCTAATTCACTCCCCATTTCACCTTTCTTTCAAGACTTGACAACCACAAATATGTTTTCTGTCTCTATGGATCTGCCTATTCAGATGTAAAAATAATGATACAATACTTGAATTTTTGTGCATGACTTTTTCACATAGTAGGACAGTATAACAGCCTTGAAGTCAACTCATACTGTAGTCTATATCAGCTATCAACTTCATACCTTTTTCTGAATAGCCAATACTCTGTTATGTAATATTTTTTTGTTTATTCTTTGATCATGCGTAATGATGTTATGAACATTTGTGAATAAGTATATGTTTGAAGTTTACACCAAGGTACAAGGATTTAAGTATTCCATATGTTTACTTTACTTCTTATTGTCTGTCTTTCCTATTTTGACTCTCCCAGCAGTATGGCATGGCAGTTTTGATTTATATGGCCCTAATTACTAGTGATGTTAAATAGTTTTTGCGTGTTCCCTGGCTATTTGTATATTATGATGAGGTCGTCAGTGAAGAAGATCGCTCCTATGTCTCAAGGGATACCAAATGTCTAAGTCTATAGTACACTTAAAAAATAATCTAACTATCTGGCTATCCATTTGTCTACCCATAAATTATTTATTTATTTCCATGGATAATATTCCAAGAGGTATAAGCATGTAGATGAGCAATATGACACAATATTGGTAGAGGGAAGAGAATATTTAATATTTTTAACCTATTGAATGTATTATTGGACTAACCATAAAGAAATAAACCATAGATTTGTGAGTATAAATTTACATCACTGTTGAAGAGCAGAACTAAAAGCTATCCAAGTAAAAATTCGAAATGTTTTTCTCTAATAACATGAAGAAAGATTATGCCAGAAATGAAATACTTACACAGATTATCTAGAAATGCAGAAAGGCTATGCATAGCAGTGAAGATTTCTGATTTTCATCAAGGTCATCCAAATTTGATGCCATTGATGAGTACATGAATTTAAGGGAATATAAGGTCCATGAAGGCCAAGAGCTTTGATTTCTTCACTACAGTATTTCACATCTACACTACTATCCAAGTATAACAGGTTCTCAATAAGTGTTTGCTAAATGGATGAGCTAACAAACATATATGTAAATTAAAATGCAGAAGACATGTAAAATGCAATATGCAAAAATGGGAACTGACAGTTTCCCACTGGCATATGGAATTCAATTTAAACCCTTATCTTTTCTACTGTATTTCATTATCTCCCTTTTTAAGGAAAGACACTGACTACCCAAACCAAAAACTGATGATCATTTCCTTATTTTCTAACACCTCACTTCTACACAATTACTTCGGCAAATCACTGATTCCTTCTTAATAGTTCTCTACTATGTTCACTTCTTTTCTCTATCCTATCCAAAGCCACTATTGTCTTACATTTGAATCCAATCTGGTATGGTCTGCAAATTAGTTTTCTGCTTTGAGACTTGCCCATCCACATTCAAATCATTTTCTATATACAAGGTCAATGTGTGCTTTTCCCAAGCACAAACTTTAACATTTCTTTTTCCTGCTTGAATGTTGTGCCCACTGAGCACTAACGCCTAGAGATCTTAACAGAGTTTACATTAGGCGACCTCAATTTAATCAAAAGGATAGTTTTTTGAAAGATACTATAGCCCAGGTCCCATTCCAGAAATTTAGTTTTAATTAATTTGGGGTGAAGCCCAAGCACTGGTATTTGAAGAAGCAACCTTTGTAGATAGAATGATAGATAAATAGGTAGGTAGAGATGCTAGATAGAGAGAGAGAGAGAGAGAAAGAGAGAGAGCTTGATCTCTGGGTCATCTTTGCATCTTTAGTGACTTCCAGTTTCACATCTATGCACAATACTTTTGTTTCTCCCCCCAATATTCAACTGTGCAGTGATCTTTCCTTTAGAATATTTATACCTCCTTTGCTTTTGGCAGGGAATGATGATCCCAATTGTTTTGACAAAATCACACATATTTACACTTTGAAATTCTACTTCCACATCACTTTCTCTATGTATATTCTTATGATTATTTTTTTTTGTTTTGGTTAATAGCACTATAACAAACTCAATGATTGCTTTTTATTAACTTTTCTGTTTCCACTTTTCACTTGCAGACTGCATATGCTGTATGCATGGAGCTTATGGTATCTGTTAGTGATTATATGTAAGCACCTAGCAGAGTGAATGCACACCATATGCATTTAATAAATTTGTCAAATAAATTAATATATGACAGGATCTGGGGATTACAAATAACCCAAATTATTTAAAATGATTTTTCTTGTATTTGTAGCAATACCTACTTTAAAGATATTTTCAAAATTGAACATGCAATATATCAAAATCATCATTAGTATAATTCAAGTATAATAGTTTTTCAAATATCTCTAGAGAAAGAATAGAATACTAATTTTGAGGTTTACCTATAAAAATAAACAAGAGATTTTCATTAAGATTTCATTCTCCTTTCCCTGATATTTTGTGATGTTGAACATTTTTTCATTTGTCTTTTGACCATTTATATAGCTTCTTTGGAGAAGAAAAAAATTAAAGAAAATAATTAAAATTTCATTCTTCTGATTCTGCAAAAATAAAATTGAAATTTTATGTGTTCTATCCTGACTACATTAATGTGTTTTATATGCTTAGTTTTTATCATCATCCACTGGCAGTGAAGATGATGCAATGACCATATGAGAATTTTTGGAAATCAGTCATCAAAACTTAGTCCAATTTTTTGGTTTGTAATAATGGTATTGGATTCTTAGAAAATGATTACATATTTAAAAATTAAAGCTTATAAGCTAAATCAGCATGCAAGGTAGTTAAAGAAAAGATATTTTTACTACAATTATCAACATGATACATGTTTGCAAAGCAAAGTATTTTCTTTTTCAGAAAGTAAATAATAAATCAATCTGAAAAATGTGTCAGTAAATATACTGCATCATTTCATAATGAAGTATCTAATATTAATGTTCTACATATACACATTCCCTGCAATAGGAACTTGGAAATGTATAAATGTCTCCAAAAATTAATTATATTGGCAATTTCCTTGCTAGTCTTTTGATAACTAAAATATATTTTTAATGTGAAATCAAGAGGAATTTTCCAAACCCAAACTTTTTTTTTATAGGGAAAAAAGTTTTATTTGTGAATCCACAGATCTGGGCCCTAATATATATATATATATATATATATATATATATATATATATATATATATATATATATATATATATATATACAAGATATGTATAATTGAAAATCTAAACTTACATTGTACAATTAATATCTTCTGTAATGCCATGACTAGAGTTGGCTCAATTTTGCTGTTTCCATTATGTCCTTGTAACATCCTTCCATTATACCATGAACTTGAAAACATACAGTTATAGCTTTATGTTGTCTGTGTATAATTTTGAGGTTAAGTCTACTCCCACACCACACATACTTGCCTTAGTGCTTTTATTGTAAATAATTTACACTAGAAATGCTGCATCATGAAACTGAGGTTAGGGAAATTGTTATTTAAGAAAAACAAAATCGATCCCAAATCATTTTAAATTTCCTGCACTGGGATTTATCTTACAGCAAGAATTGTGGGTGTGGGGTGTGGAGCAGAATAGCTCCAAGAGAATGGCAATACTATTATTCATTTAAAGCCTTTTCTCCCACCCCTCCCATATCCCCACTCTGGAATTATTAATGAGACTGAAGCTTCCTTGCTAAACCACACCTACTTCCTACAACCCCCTTTCTCCTTCTCTTATTTTCTACTTCAAACTCAAGGTTTGTCTTGCATTCTCACTCTGAATTTCCCTAAATCCAAATGAATATCCAAATGGATTCTTTTGCAAAAGAAATAAATACCAAACAATTTCACTTGATATCATTTTTATTATTCTTTTTACTGATTAATTTACCACTGGTTTGCAAATTTGTATAAATTTCAGTGGTATAGCTTCAAATCTTGATGATGCATAATTTTCAAAGAGAAGTAAAATCTTAGGAGTGAATACATCATTCTTATTCTCTTTCTCAGATTTCCTCATGAGCTGAAGAGAGGAGAATGGCAGCCACTATCAAAGGAAGATTTCCATATGCTGCTGGAAGGCAGAGAGAGATGGAGATCCTGGGAGAGAAAGGGTCTCCCCTATGACAGTGAGAGACCTATCTGGTGTGGGGTGGCCTCTAAAACACTGGTCACAAAACAAAGAGAATTATGAAATTTCATCTTTGTCACTAAAGTTTCCCCCTTTTTTGCAGTTATTATTTATGTTTAAACTATAATGCAGTCTGTCAAGGGTATAGTAGCTTTAAGACCAAAAAATGTTGCATACTTTAACTTAAAAATATTTTGTTGCTAAAAAATACCATTCTCTGAGCCTTCAGCAAGTCATAATCTTTTTGCTGGTGGAGTTTCTACCTTCATTATTATGGCTACTGACTGATTTGGGTGGTGGTTTTGTGAAAATGGGGTTAGTTATGGCAATTAATTAATTTAAGATAACAATAGAGTTTAGTGCATCAACTAACTCTTCCTTTCAACAAAAATACTCTCTGTAGCATTTAGCATTTTTCTTCTTTCAAATAGGAATCAATCTTATTTCTACATATTTACTAAATCATTTGTTATATTTTTCAGGGAGTTAATATAGAATTTATTTTGTACAGGTATTGTTCCACATAATTTGCATGTATTCAATTTTGTGAACTTCACGTCACTCTTATTATTCTCTTTTTACAAATAAGGAAACAGAGTCAAGAAGAGAGGATGTATACTTTCTAGGATCACAAAGCTAGCATAGGAGAACAAGGAGTCAAGCACCAGAGTCCATGTTCCCAAGTTTTCTGCTTTAAATTGGTGCAGGGAATATAAAGAAAGCACAAGTGGTCTCATAGCAGGAGGGAAACAGATATGTTCAGTGAAATGGTCACTAGTTATGACGGTAGCAAGTGTCTATTAAGAGTTAATATATTCTTTCCTTGTAATAAGTCCCTCTGTGTATTATTGTTCACATTAATCCCCGCAGGACTCCTTTGGTTTTATTGATTGCAAAGTTAAGATGATTTTGCCCCAAATGAGACAGGACAATCTGTTCCTGTCTCCAATTGTCTGGCCACTAGCACTTGCAATAGGGCTTAGTATCCCTTGGTTGAATATAGCACATTTCACAGAGTGCCCACATTAGACAGGGCCACTCTGTGACTGTGACAAGCACAAGAGAGAAACAAATCTCTTCCTAATCTTACTGGAGCATAGACAGAACAAAAAGCACAGGACAAACCACAAAGAAGATCAAACATCCACTTCTCTCAGCTAATATCGCTAACTCCTCTTGTGTTCATCAATTTTATCTTTAGTTCTACGACTTTGTTCTTCTTGCATTCTAGACAAAAATTATTAAGATTCCCTATCGTGGGATTTCTCCTGCTTCTGGCAGTTCCCAATTTGTAGCAAAACCACACACTTCTTTGAATTCTCCAAAAAGATGAAGATCAAGCCTAATGCCTTTAGATGTACATTTTTAGCCTCTCAAGAAAGATTCCCCAAGCTCCTCAGGTCCATCATCTTTCTCACTTGTGATAAGTCATGTGAGACCAACATGATTCCACTTCAGGTGTATTGCTTGACTACAGGTTATTATAAAAACAGAGGTTCCACCAAGGTATAACCCCACTGTTGGGCCAGGATTCAAAATGCAGTAATAATATTTAACATTAGTTGCCCCTTAAATCTACTTGTTTCAGGTGGTGTCATCCTGGTCACAAATAGGAGCTGTTTTACTATGAACTGAGTTCTGATTAATCTTTAATTGTGATTCTTCAGCAGTGTGTTCATTGTTGTCATTTCAATAATGTTCATAGCAGCTTCACTAGGAAGAGAAATCACATGCTTTGTTACTCCATAAGAAGCAACTACTCATACATTAGAGAACATATGAGATTGTAGCAATTCAGTCTGCTCTTCTGACTCCCATTGTAATTCTAGTTTCCCTGCTATTCCCACCACATCTGCACTTATTTCCTGAAGTCTCAACATCCTCACAGCCATTTGTGAGGACTTAAAAAAACTTCCTCCTCCAAGTTCCAAACTAATACTGATATTTGAATGTCTTCCATGAATGATGAATGTTCGTAATGGCATAAAGAACACTGAATCCTTTCAGAAGTCATTGAATAGAGCTTGACCAGATCCATCAGTGTAATCAAGATCTGTGGTGGCAATAATCTTATAAAATGTATTTTTTGAAATAAATAAGAGCTGAAATGATGTAGAGTTAAAACCCCTTTGAACTGTGGGCTGAAGATTGGACATTGTGTTACCAGGCATGAAAGCATGCATCTTTTATTCATCTCTATCAGAAATCTTGAGTGACCAGGCACAGAGTCAATGAGAATTGCATATTTCAAGAAGCATCTTGTTTTTCTGAGTAGTAGATCTCAAACAGTGTGCTTAAAATATTCAGTAAACCATGTTGTAAACAGATGGGCTGTCATCGAGGCTTTATTTTTCAGCACACAGGCAGAGTAGTTTCAGAAGAGTAAATCAGCACTGGCTTCGACTTCAAGTCACCAGCTGCATTAGCCCCAGCAAGAGAGGCAGCCTGTCCTTTGAAGTTTGAAGTCAGGCATATATATCACCTTAGCAATGAAGTTCTTAGATGCCATTTACTCCAACAATTTCGTAAGTGTTCAATTATCTCAGATCTTTTTGATAACTTCCTGCAACTTCTACATCAGCACTTGCTTTACTTTGCACTTTCAAGCTATGGGGACAGTTTCTTTCCTTCAACCTCATAAATGTTCAAACTTTTCTTCTTCAGCTTCATTACCATTCTCAATCTTCATAGAACAAGGACCTTGCTTTGGGTCATGCTTTGGCCTCTGGGAACACTAAGAATGGTGTGACTCGGGTAGGTCACCAAAACTTGGTACATCTCAGCAAAGGGGGATGTTTCTTCCTCTTATCATCCAGTTATTAACTAGAGTAACACTTTTCATTTTCTGTAAGAACATTTCCCATATAGTCAAAGGTCCAGCCTATCTCAGCTTTCAACATGCCATTTGTAGGGTAAGTGAGTTAGTCAGGCCTTCCCTTCCATTAGCCTATAAAACCAGCAACTGGGGTACTATGCCTTCCCTATGATTGTGTGGTTCAGTAGATATGGGCATCTGTGAGTGTGTACACCTGGGCTTAAGAGAGAGGGAATACAGGGCCACAGAGGGCATGAGAGAGCACCCATGAGCATGAGATAGAGCACACAACGAGAGAGCATGAGAGAATATCAAAGAGAGAAAGAGAGAGTCCAGAGAAAGAGTATGAATTTATGGGGGGCTGTGTGGGTTCACCTGCATCCTGGCACCCCCAGGCCTTTCCCTGCCCTGCCCTGCCTGATGTGTCTGTATAACTGCTATAGAACCAATAAAGATACTATGCATGTTGGTGAGCCTGATGCTTGCACAATGGACATCATGAACAGACTGGTTGTCCTACAATTGACTAGAAGGATTGGTTATGCTACACCATTCTCACAAAGTTCAATCAATTTTAGCTCTTGATTTAAAAGAGAGATGTGCTACTCTTCCTCTTACTTCAAAGCTCAGAAGTCTAATTTCAATGTTATTGTGTCTCATGGAACAGACAGAGATGAAAAGGAAAGAGATGCAATATGGCTGGTTGGTGGAATGCACAAAATAGCAGTGAAGCTTGCCCTCTTATATGGACATAGTTCATGGTACCCCAAGACAACCACAGGAATCACATCAAAGGTCACTGATCACAGATCACTATAATGTATAAAATAATAATTAAAATATTTAAATAAAGTTTCAAATAAAAAAGTTAATACATTGTGAGAGTTACCAAAATATAGCTGCACTTGGAAAAATGATACCAGTAGAGTTAATCAACCTAGGTTTGTCACAAACTTTCAATTTGGAAAACCTGCCCTGCAATATCTGCAGAGTGCAATAGCAAAGTGCTCTAAAATGGGTCATGCCTGTATCTAGAAAGAGGGTGGAGGATTCCAAAATACACCCTTCACTGACATCCCCATCCAATCAGCACCCTTGAATCCCTATCCTCTGGATTTCAAACTCACAGCAAAGAACAGATATGAACCCTAACATAGCAGGATTGGTAAGAAACAAGGTAAAGATCAGAATAGTTATTTGACACAATAAACATTTCATCCAGTTTATAATGTCCCAAGTTCATCATGTGACCATAATTTAGAGACAGATTCAATTATTTTTGCAACCCTGTAGCTGTGTGTGACCTTGAGCAAGCACTGTGACTTCTTTAATAGTAACAACAATAATAGCACTTTAAAAGTAGTGCACACTTATTGTGGGCAGGCAGCTTTCTCTGTGCTGGGTCTGTTTTTAATCCTCACAACAGTTCTTTTCTTGATATTATAGTCAAGAGATTAGTAACTTGCCCAGTCACCTATGGTCCTAAACTCATTCATATACAAGATAGCATACAAATTCTCATGCAATCATTTCTTAGAGTAAAATGAGATACTCTATTTGAAAACAATCTATAAACCAAAGATCAGTCCATGACTTACTCCAAGCTAATCAAGTGTTCAGCAAGGCACTGGTCTAAGAGCTTTTCATCCTGATGGAATTTCTCTTCCACATGGTACCACCACCCCTTCAATTAGTCCTCTTACCTGTCTCTAGCTTTTGTCAGTAAAACTAATCATATTTGTTATTTCAAGAACATCAGCTCCATCAAATTCCAGGTTATCAGAGTTCTCTGTCAGCTATGCATTCTATCCAATCTGCTGACTATACCTGGAGTTCTGTCATGATGAATGGTGTGCTCCCTCACCAGTTGGCCCTATGTGTCCATTGCACATGCATAAGCATGTCAGTGGAAGAAGATGAAATCCACCTCAAATATGAGGCTAAGAGAAATGATACTCAGAGCTTGTTTTTTTTTTCTATACATGTGTTTGGAAGACATATATACCATCCATTCCTTTAAAACTTAGTGAAAGAAATTTAAACTAGTGTTTTGCAAGGTAAGTGAGTCGGTTGGGCTTTTCCCTACATTATCCTGTGACCAGCACCTGTAATAGTGTGCCTTCCCATGATTGTGCATGCCTCTGGTCCAATAATAGTGTGCACATGTGTAAATGGGCTCACTGGCACCTGGGATGGAAGGATAAAAGGGCAGCATCATCCAGGGAAGAGAGCACAAGCACACAGAGAAAGCACAGTGTAAGAGGGAATGAGAGTACACCTAGAGCCAAGAAAAAGTGTGAAGACTACACTTTTCAGAGGGGTTGAACCAGAGCTCACCTGCTTACCAACACCCACTGTGGCCCGGCCCTGGCCCTGTCCCATGTGTCTGTGTAACTGCTAGAACCAATGAAGAACCTGTGCAGATTAGTGATCCTTATGCTTGCCCAACAATTGGTAACAAGAGTGGGATAGTTCAGTGCAGACAGACAAGAAGCACCAAGGGGCCTGGATGCCAGGACAGTTCTCACAAGTTCTCACCATGGCCCAGGTGGTCAGAAAAATTAAAATGTGGTCCAGGACTTTTTGTTTTAATTATTGGATTACTGGGTATTATCTACTTTCAGTAAGTTAGCGGGAAAGCGAAGAAAAGATGGACCTCTACGTCAGCTTTCATAAGAAAGCAGGTAGAAGAAAGTGATTTTAGAGAAGGTCTTTAAGCAAGCATAGTGAGAGTGTTTGTTATGTACATTCTCTCTCCCATTCATAAATATTAACTCTTCTCTACTGTCCAAAATGAAAAATAAAAATACAGACTTTCCTTAGGTTGTGGATGTATTTTCATGAGACAAATTTGTCATGAAATTTGATTGCAAATCTGGGGCTCCATCTCTGATTTAAAAAATTGCTCAAGTTCCAGTTCATACGATGAAGGAACAAAGTCAGTGACGAAGTTTCTGGTGTGTGTGCTGAATGAAAGGCAGCACCAACAGCAGACAGCAGAGCACTGACTGGAGCATCTCATTCTGCGTCCACTGACGTCTGTATTTGGTTGCTGGATTCCAGACCCATGTCTGCTTTTGGTTGCCTCTCACAGGGTGATTTTGGAGTCATTGGGTCTTGAATTTTAAGGCCTCATGTATTCAGAAGACATGCATGCGTCAGGATCAAGTATTATATATGTAATTACCTCCAGGCCAGTAGGTGCTAGGCTGAGTTTTCATCCTCTTGAAATTAGAAAAGTGGAAACACTAGATGCCCATTTAGCACACTAGAAGGAAACAGTGGCCAATCTGATCCTTAGGGGGAAAACAAGTCTAACAGAATGCTGTGATTAAATGAAACAAAAGAAATAATTCAACTCATTGTAAGAATAAAGTCTAAACATGAGAAAATCATGGACTAAATACAATAATTTATCTAAGTCCTTTGACACTAGGCTAATCTAAAATATTAGAAAGTATAACAGAAAAAATGATCCTAAATGCACAATGAATAAGGAGTTCCATGAGGAGGGAGGAAGGGGGAAGTCAGGTGAATCTGAATTCAGACCTGAGGAGATTAGAGAACTCACCTGATTGCTCCCTCACCCTGGAACCTCTTGTATACCGCATCACCATTACTCTTTCCCATTCCTCATTACGGTTACCTCACTCCTACCTCATCATTGCTCTACTCACCACACCTTATTCATCATCACCTCCTCCCTTTCTCATCATCATTGTCATTACCCCTACTTCATCCATCTTCTGCTCACACCACCTTCATCTTTGCCATCATCCCTACTGCAATGTCATGTGCAAACTAGGCACTGAATGATACCCCAAAAGATAATTTTTGAGAAGAGCAAGAGACTATAGAGATGTATACCCCTACATGGCTCAGTGTTAACCAACAGACCAGCTTCTTTGTAAAACTAAAGTGACTTCCCTGTCTATAGTTTGATGCAGCTTGGAAGAAGGTTCCTAGACTGGCCTCAGTGGCAAGACTGATAACCGTAGTTCTCGTGGCCTACAAAGGCCTGGCTCAGGAAAAGTGCCCGGAAACATCGCCTAAAAAGATTTATTTAAAAAATATGATGGGATGTGCCTATGGAGTGCCTTTCTAAAAATATTTTAACTGATGTGTAATAAGAAGAAATAAGTTCATTGGAAAAGGAATATAAAGATCCTTGATACTCTACGGCCAGTAGAGCCCAATAAATGGTAATGCCTATCACCAAATTTTCCCTTTATAGTTATGAAACAAAAAGCTTTTTTTCTTTTTTAAATCAATAACATGCTTCAGCACAGCCCAGGAATCCAGACCAGCTTTGAAATCTCGCTCATATTGCCACACATCCATCACGGAATCACAGAGTCAAACTAACTACTTCTATGAAAATCTGTAACAACATAAATTGAAACTGGGCTTACATTTATTTGAATAGCATAGTTTTGATGGAATGAAAATATTTTAGTAAGCGGCACAACAAATGTTGGAGGAAAATTTACAGAGGTCTCCCCTGCCACACTGGCTTCCTCATTTACTTGTAGGAGCACCCTTCTGGAAATGCAAAAGGAGGGGGTAGGGTGTTAAGTTTCACTTTGCACAATGGCACCTTTAACAAACCTGCCAGCTAGTCACAAACTAAATAGGGTGGTTTGAAAAATCTTTAGTACAGCCAGTTAATTTTCACAGAGCTCTGGGGAAATGGGAACTTTCAATGACTCAATATTTATAAATGCTACTGCTGTCCCCCAAACATGTGTCTGAGATTCCTGAGGGATACTGGGAACTTTTGGCATGATGAGTATAGGAGTTTTAAATGGAGAGCATAGGAGTTTTAAATGGAGAGTACTGGAGCTTTAAATGGAGAATAGTTAGGAAAACAAAATCAAATACATATAAATGAGCACTTGGTGGTCTTAAATTTGAACACTACTTGGATCTGATTGGCAAACTTAACCTCTGTGGTTTATTTCACTTAATTTATTGACCTTTAGCATAGAGAAAACATACAACATGCAAGCACTACTAGTGGTCAAGACACTTTTGTCTCTTAAGACTGTGCTATTTTACATCTGCAGATGCAAAAAAAGAGATTCAACTTTGAATATGGAATATTAAAATAGCTAAGTTGGTGTTTATAATTCTGATGGTGTAATCAAAATTCCAAATGCTCAAGAAACAATAACATTAGTGAGGTGAAGTCAACTCTAAATTAAAAAGTTCCATTACCCACTCTAACAGTATTTTCAGGAGTTTATATAACTTGATCATTAAACACTGCTCTAGGCTGAAAACCTGGTCTGTGTCAATCTTGGACTAAACAAGTTTACATGGCCTCAAGTTTGTCCTTTTTATCCCTTTTCAAGAATGTCTTAATTTTAAATGCTACACATGAAACAGAACCAAAAAAAAAATCTGTGACACTTGATGAGCATGGTGTTATATGCATCACTCATTTTTTAGAAGAAATTTATGGTTTCTGCAAACACACCTCAAAGTGCTGGTTGTTAAAAGGAAAGAATGCTAATTTCTTTTGTAAATCAATCTTGAGTACATCCTTTCCTGTTGGCTTGTCAAAAATATTTGAACTTTAACTTTCACAAGAATAAAGTTGATATTAGAATTTAACTTGATATAAATGAAGTTCTACTTCTCTGGCTTCCATTAGATTGACTCTGTGGAAAATTTTAGGACTCCATGGACATAGAAGAAAGGAAAGAAAGGATAATATGCTAGATCTAGACATGGCTAGGTGATACTGCAGTGCAAAATGAAAATGGAGGACATTTGCTCATGAATAAAATTAACTATGGCAGAGATAGGGAGATATCATGGAGTCAAGAAGTGAAAATATTTAGGATGTGAGGTTTATAGAGGCAAATCTAACTCTTCAACTTTGGTTTGGCAAGAAATGCTGAGAAAGACGCAACATAAGAGGTGAGCTCTGGCCCCACTCTTTACCATGATAGAGACTTCTTCATGCTGTGTAGACAGTGTAGACAAAGCAAGAACAAACTTGTGTATTTGTGTTGGGTATAGTGAGTGTATGTGTGCACATTAAGTACATTTGTCTGTTTGTCTGCCTCTATTTTATAGGGAGATTATATATAGGGTAAAACTTATATGTGTGGAAAAGGGAATGTTGTTTTAACATTATCTTACATTTTAATTTTGACCTTTGAAGAAGTACAGAAAATAATCATTTTCAATTTTAGATAAAGATTTTTAGGCTTCCCAGCTTGGAAAAATATAATGAATTTCACTTCATAATCTGGACACCCTCTGTGTGGACTTTTCTACAATTTTAGCATCTAAAATTAGTTACAGTAATGGTAAAGATATATATTTATACATCTGGCAAGATGGTGGCAGAGTCAGAACATCAGGCTCACCTCCTCCATATACCCACAACTGATTTTTTGCTAAGAAGGTCAATAACTACTGAAAGATAGAGAATTACAGAGAACATGTGAGCAGTGGAACATTGGAAAGGGGCAGGAAAAAATTTTAATTGATCTGTGTTTATGCTGATATTGATGCATTACTACCATGAGAGAGGGGGTAGTTAATGTACTGAGCACCCCTACAGTTCTTGACTCAGGAGCATACATGTATATGGAGAACTCCGGAAACCCAAAACTACTCTGAGCAAGAACTGGCACAGAATTGGCATCCAGGAGAGAGGGTGCACTATCCAATAATGACAGGAACAAGGTTGTGGAATGATGATTGCTGGCTTGAGCCTGAAGTTCCCAAATATAAAATAGATGAGCCCAAACTGATCCTAAGAAGCAGGTTGACTCACCTTTGTCTCTTCCTTGAAGATGCTGCTACAAGTAGCTCAACACTGAGATATTCAGAACACCTGCCAAGCCCTCTTCCCACTCCCCACTGCTAAAATTGAGATGACAATTGCATATTTTTACTAACTGAAAGCTAAGCATATATTAATACCAGAGCAAACACTCTATGCTAAAGCTTAAACCCTCCTACTGTGGCTGGGAATGTAGACTAAACCAGCCTCTACTGAAAATAGCATGGAGTTTTCTTAGACTAGTAGAGTAGATCTATGCTATGCTAACATACATCTGAAAAAGTATGAACTTATATCTCTGAATAATATGCATTGCTTTAAACCAATGTTATCTCAATAAAATAATAAAGTAACAATAAATTTCAACCTTATGAGTTTTAAATGTGCCCTGTAATTGAAAACTTCTGGTAATGGAGAACTCATTATTCATGGAGATTTTAATTTGGACAACACTTATGTTTATGTTCATAGAATAATTTCTAAGGATCCTGCTTCTTACTAAGAAATGTAAACATAACTTTTTATTAAGAAATGCTATAAAATGTTACTGCTAACATTTTATCAAGTACAAAAATACTTGAACCTACCCAAATGCTAGGTTCTTCATTATAGTATAATTGATGTAGCATTGCTTACACATCATATTTTATCAAGCTACTAATAATGGGATGACTTGTGCTAGGTTTCCATATCAAAGTTCCTTTTCATGGATTTGTAGTATATTGGATTTCCAAATGACCAAAAATTGTCATGTAATTATTGCATAAGTATCAATGAGCATTATTCACAAAGCTATATTATTCAGATTTTTTTATTTATTACTCTTATTTATTATTTATTCATATATTCTTATTTATTATTCAGCTTCATTAATATCACATAGTTCACATAATATGAAAAGAAAATAATACTCACAGTTGTAGCCAGGTGCAATACGGTGCTGAGCTTCCAGGCTGGCCAACGTGATATGAAAAATGATGTGGAGCAATAGGAAGGAGAGACTGGTGAAGCACAGAGATTTCAGTAGGCGTCCTGTATGTCCTAGGGTAACAAAAACAGAAACTGTGAGGCAATGTAAATCAAAACTCTCATTCTGACCTTCATCAAGTTCCCATTAGATCATTTTATACATAATCAGCTATGATCAAAAGTACATGATGTGTAACAATTACTCTCTTAATTATAAATCTGAAGCTACAAATTTCTCAGCCATGTTGTAAAATTACATGGTTATCTTTGATTAAAACTTTGGTGCAAAATAAAGATGCTTTTCTATTTATCATATGATATGTTACCAAAAATGGAGCCACATTTTGAAAGCCCTTGACTTGGAAAATTTTACAAGGGAGTTCTGCTAATATTGAAGGAACAGATAATCCCTATTTTATAAAACTAGTTCCAGAAGGTAATAAAAAAAGGAACACTACCTAAAACATTTTACAAAATTACAGTAACTTTCATTTCAAAATTAAATAAGGATAGAAAAGGAAATAATGAGTACATATCACTTAGGAGCAGAGGCACAAATTATTAAAAAATTATTTGCTACCAACTGAAATAGCACAGTAAACTATAATACAACAAAAGTAAACTAGGCTTTATTGCAGAGAAGCAAGTCTGGTTAAACATTAACAATCTGTAAATATAACTCAAACACGAGTGGGCTCATGTCCTGAATTATTCCATGGACGCTGGAATGGACACATTAATATTAATATTCTGACTAATCCTATGATAGAACTTTTCTGTGAATTAAATAGTGTATTGCTCCAACTTTCTTCACCAAGCAATGGAGAGGGCAAGGAATAAAAATTGAACTGGAA
Organism: Uropsilus gracilis; assembly: GCA_004024945.1. Taxonomy (NCBI): domain Eukaryota; kingdom Metazoa; phylum Chordata; class Mammalia; order Eulipotyphla; family Talpidae; genus Uropsilus; species Uropsilus gracilis. Next base: position 85,462 of record PVHY01001814.1, read on the forward strand.
GACTACCACCGTGGTTCCTTGTCTGTCACTTGCTATGCAACTTTGGGGAGTTGATAAGATAAGCACCCAGGTCTTTGGAACATTAAAATTTTATTTATGTGACAAATATATACATAATACATAAATAAACAAATACAATATATACTCAAAATGTTATAAGTTTATATAATAATAAATATATAAGTTAAATATATGTATACATATGATTTATATAATTTTATATTTAAGTAAATGTGTAAGCAGACACAGATATTTAAGCTCTATAGCTAATTTCAAAGTATGAAATCTCATTTCAATATCTCCTTTCAAAGTAAAATCCTATGTTAGTACTAAAAAAGAATTATATAATATAGTATAAATGACCTGATTACTTAGCTGCTATCAGGAGAGAAATGGTTTCACTTAAAATATTGATATACTGTAAATTGACTCTCTCAAGTTCATAGTCAACACATCCATAAAGGATAAAGTGATTTCTCAACAGCCCAGAAGTTTCCATTAAAACCTGTGCAATATTTATTTGTAAGTTTAAGCCATAGATGAGAAACTACACAGCTCATCTGCTCTTCTTCAATCATTCTGTTAACCACCCTCAGTCCATCCAGTAGTAATTACTCTTGTGATTCTACTGCAGTGACTTTCGCCATCCTGTGAACTCAGGATATTTAATTTGTTTTCAATATTGACTTAAAAGTCTTGGTGCATGAAGCTTCATGAACAGAGAGTAGAGGACTCCACAGATTACTCTCAGGTGAAACATGAAATTACCAAAAAAAAAAAAAATGCAAATGTTCAAAATGTTATAAACATAAATTCTGTATTTCATTCTTTGTATTTGTCTAAATTTTCACATAATATGGTGTTGGTATATAGTCAGTTACTTAAATAAAAACAGTTTAAACAAAATAAATTTGCTAGCCTTTAAGAAAAGGAAACGTTCAAAATAAGTGGAAGCAGAAGGAAATTAAAAGAGTCTTTGATTTCTCAGTCCTATAATAGTTAATTATGATCTCCTTAGTGACAACTAAGGATTAATAAACAAATACATCCTTTCAAAGATGAAATATAATAATGTCACACACACTATTAGGTTTTGTTACATATTACCTTATAGTAGTAATTTCAGACTACTATGGGAACTCTCATATGATCAAATGGTGGATAGATAGTAGGTGACAGATGACAGATATACAGATTGATTGATAGATGAAGATGATATTTTTATGTAAAATTCACATACTATAAAATTAAATGTCAACTGAACTCCCAGCCATCCAGTCTGTCACACTTTTTTCAGGGTTTGGAGAGTGCAAGGTAGGGGGGGGGCTGCTGCCTGCCAGGGTGGTGGGGAGCAGCTGGGGCGCCCCTGGTCACCACACCATGAGGTGACGGGGAAGGGAGGTAGCTCCACCCACACACCCAGTTCAGCCATGCTGCTGGGCACTGAGCCCCCTCCCCCCACCAGATGCATGGGCTAGCAGCAGGGCGTGTGTGTGTGGGAGGGGACTTGCAGGGGTTAGTGGATGGTAGGGGTCATTCCCTCTGGTCTTCTCCAAATCCAGTCAACCCTCACCAGAAGCAATAAATTGGTGATTCAACGGCAGTTGCACACAAATACAGAGGTGAAAAACAAAGTAGTATTCTGGAACAACGAACATGTTAGATCCATGAGACACAGGACTATAAGGCTGATTATAGAGACAAGCTACCTCAGAAACACAACCACTGTAATCTATAATGATGGGAATGGAATTTCCCGTCCAGAAATGCCTTCAGCATGATCAAAGGACCCTCCCACTTTAGGGGGCGAGGAAAGCCACAGAGATGGGCAGTGGCCCCACGATGAACCAGAAGAACCATCTGCCAGGGGCTATCTCGATCAAAAAATTTGATGCACAAATATTGGCCAGGAGAAACGCTACCAACACCAGCAACTAGAACTACAAAACAAAGAAGGAGCAAAATATAACAGAAGATGGGCCAGAGCAGCTAACCAGAAAGGAGGATGCACTGAAAGAACACAATCATGTATGAACTGTTGGTGGCCAGCAGTAAAAAGACACTTGGAAAACTAAGCACAGGTCACTGTGTCCCAGAAAACCACATCCACACTGGACAAAAGGACATTGCTACAGGAAAGAAAAGGACTAAAAATTAAAGAATAAATGGCAGTGAAAGAAGAGATGGAGAGACCAGGGGGATGAAGTGGGGGAGGGGGAAGGAACACCCAAAAGGCAAATATAAGCAAAACTTATTCAATAAAAATAAATATTAAAAAAAAGTAAATGTCACCACTTCAGTGATATTTAGTACATTCACAATGTTGTACAGTCATTACCTTTACTTCCAAAACATTATCACTCCAAAAGCAGTCATTAAGCATTTACTCTCTGTTCTCATCTTCCTCACCCCTGGTACAAATCAGCTTTCTGTTTCTATCGATATACTTAATGTCAATTGCATCATTATATATACCATTATATATAATGATATAATATTCTATATCTTATATATCATATATATGTGTTATAGATACATATAGGGTCTTTTGGGTCTGACTTCTTTTCACTTAACTTTTCACTCAAGGTTCATCCATATGTAATATATGTTAATACCTAATTCTTTTTATAGGTGAATATTATTCCACTGTATAGATGAACATTTGTTCATCTATTCATGTGTTGTTGGATATTTAAGGTATATTAACCTTTTGACTAGTGTCAATTGTCTGATATAAACCTATGTAGACATATAATTTTGGAATACTTTTATTCAATTTGTTTATGCACATACCTGTGGGTGAAGTCATTGAGCCATATGGTAAATTACATATTTAGTTTTTTGATAATCAACCTATTTTCAATAACTGTTATACTAATTTACATTTCTATGCTCCATTGAAGGACTCTAAGTTCTCCATATCTTGGTCAATTCTTGTTATTTTCTAGTTTTTAATTAATATTTATTGTTATAATAGTTATGTTAATAAATGTCAAATGATATTCACTGGTTCTGATCTGCATTTCCCTAATGACTAATAGTGTAGAACATCTTTTCCTGTGCCTGTTAGCCATCTACATATCTTCTTTGGAGCAGACATTCAATTCTCTTTTATAGATCTATATTCTACTTCATAGAAATACCACACTACCTTTATTATAATAGCTTTGCAGTATTAATGTCAAGAAATACAAGTCCTGCAACTTTTTATCCTTTTCCAATACCATTCTGGTTACTTGAGATTCATTGAATTTCTATGTGTACAAGATATGTTATTAATTTGGGTGATATTATATATGTAATGGTACTCCTATTTTCCTCTACAGAGATATTGACTGTGTACAAGTAACACAACTGATTTTTGTGTGTTGATCTTGTACCTTAGAATTTTGTTGAATTACTTTATTAGTTCTAGTAATATTTCTATAAATTTCATCAATTTTATACATAGAAATAATATATATATATATATATATAGAGAGAGAGAGAGAGAGAGAGAGACATGGCATTTACAAATAAGGTTAGATTTACTTTTCCCTTTCCATTTTGGTGATCTTCCATTTTCTTAACATTTCTCTGAACTAAGTACTTGGTGGCAACATCATGTAGCAGAAATTAAAGCAGATCCATTAGTTTGCTAGAGTTAGCATAACAAAGCACCACAGATTGGATATTTTGTATCCATGGAAATCAATCCTTTCATAGTTCTGGAGGTTAGCAGGCAAATACCTGTGTTTACAGGGCCTTCCTTCTTAGGTGATTTCCCTTTGGTTTATAGCTAATTGCTTCTCCCTGTCCCCACATGCTCTTTTCTCTGTGTTCAGGAATCCCCATTATCTCTTTATAAGCCCACATTTCCCCTTTCTATAGCCAGACTAATTAGAATAGAAACACTCTTATCACATCTTTTTAACTTGATCAATTATTTAAAACTCATCTTCAAAATAAAATCTGAGATTTGGGGTTAGGGCATCAACAAATGTATCTGGCGTAGAAAACATTTCAGTCCTTAATCCAATATAAGGAGACACCTTAACATAGGAAAAGTTAATCAGTCTTTCATCAGCATATGATGCTATATTTGGGTTTTGCATATATTGACTTTATCATGTTAAGATAGTTATTACTATTACTTAGTTTTCTGAGTGATTTTATGACAGACGCCTGGTGGATTTTTGTCAAATGCTACTTGTGTGTCAATTGAGATGACCATATGTTTTCCCCTTTTTGTTCTACTCAGAAGTTTATTACATTAATATCCTTATGTTGAAACATCTTTACACAAGGATAAATCCCAATTGATTACAGTGTAAAATCTTTTTTCCACATTTTTTTACTTTTAGATAATTAATTTTATTAATTTGTTACATTTTTGCATTAATTGATCCCTGATATAAGGCCCTCCCTCCTCCCCTCTTCATATCCCCCCTCCAGTCACTCCAACTCCCATCTCTGTGCGATTTGTTCTTTGGTAAAGTTGATGTTTAGTTACTCGTTGTTTGGCCTGTTGTTCTCTACTGATATCTGGTGAATGTTCTTATCCTGGGTGAGGACCTGAGTTCTTGTGACCTGTCCTTGCTGCTTAATTTCTAAGAATAACTTTGAGGCAGGAAGCCTGTCCCTGCTCATCTGGGACCTCTTGCAGGGCAGTTGTGTAGAGTTGCTCTCCAGGTTCCTTTGTGGCATTTTCTGCTGTGAAATTGACAATCTCCTTTTCTTCAGACATGTGTGTTTGCTGGGATTCAAGTCTCCTCATTCATGCTGGCTGCCTCCTCTGTTCTGATGTCTATCCTGTGGTGCTGCTTTTAAGCATTTTAGCCCTGGCATGTGACACAGCAAAGAACCTTCCCTACTATGTTCTAGGGGTTAATGTAAAATCCTTTTAAAGAGATGTTGGATTCAGTTTGCTAGTGGTTTGGCTTTTTTGAGAACTTCTGTATTTATATTCATAAGTCATAGCTGTTTTTGACTTGTGTCATCTTTCACTTTGTTATCAGGGTACTAGTTTCATACAATGAAGTTGGGAAGCATTCTAAAAGAAACATTAGTATTAATCTTTTTCTAAATGTTTGGTAGAATTCACCAGTGAAACAATTTGGTTCTGGACTATTCTATATTGGGAGGATTTTCACTTATTTTTTTTTGTTTGTTTTTATTGTGGCAATAGTAGCTTACAAAATTACGTATGCTGTAGGAGAACAGGTTCACAACATACCCACCGCTAAATACCAAACTCCTCTACCATCATCCATATGAGCCCCTCCACCTTTTGTTCCCTCTCCTACCATCTCTCCCTGGTAACTTTAGCCAAATTTTTACAAAATTTTTTTATCTGCTCCTTTGTTTTATGTCTATATATATTTCATATTTGACCGAATTTATCTATTTGTCTTTCTCTTTATTTTGTTTAGTATAAACTCATAAAGTTCCATTCATGTTACTGCATATGAAAAGGATTTATCGTTTTATTTAATAGGTGAATGACACTATTGTGTGAGTGTGAGTGAATATGTGTGTGCTTGATCCATCTTCTTGATCCATTTGTCTGTTTTGGATATTTAGTGTGTTTCAATATCTTGGCTGTTATAAAAAGTGCTATGATGAATGTGGAAGTGTCAGTTTCATAATCTCTTCAAGGTCCACCTGTTTTGTGACAAAACTTCACATTTCTTAAAAGCTAAATAATTTTCCATTGTGTATACACACCACAGTTTCTTAATCCAGTCATTTATTGCTAGGGTCTTTGGTTGTTTCTATAATTTGGTTATTGTAAATAGTGGTGCAGTGAACACATTAGTACATATACCCCTTTGAATAAGCGCTTTTATATTATTCAGATAGATGTTAAGACCGAAATTGCTAGATATTATAGTAAATCTACTTTTGATAGTTTGAGAAAAATAGTAATGCAGAACTTTATTTTCTTTTTGCATATACTGTTGGTCATCTGTATGTTGTCTTTGGTAGAATGTTTATTCAGGTCATCAATCTCTTTTTTGATTAGATTTTTGTTTTTGAGTTGTGTGGGTTCTTTATAAATTTTGAGATTAACCCTGTGTTGGATGTTGTGCAGGATTTTCTCCCACTCATTAGGGGGTCTTTTCATTTCATTCCAATGACAGCTTCTTTTGCCATGAAGTAGTTTTTTGGCAGATATAATTCCATCTATTTATTTTTACTTTTGCATTCCTTGCCATTGGAGTTGAAGTTGAGTTCCACAAAACATCATGGAACTTGTTGTCCATGTTTTCTTCTATGTATTTTACATATTTCTTTCATGTATTGAAGTCTTACATCCAAGTATGTAATCCATTTTTATTTCATTTTTGTGTGGTTTATGATAGCATTATGCTTTCTATGTGGATATCCAATTCTCTTCAAAATCACTTATTGATAAGATTTTCCTCTCTCCATTAAATGTTCTTGGTTCTTTGTAGTAAGTTAACTGTACATATAAGTGTGAGTTTACTTCTGAGTCCCTAAATCAGCTCCATTGATTATATGTCTATTTTTATCCCAATATCATACTGTTTACAGTGCTATTGTATAGTTTGATGTCAGGGAGTGTTATTTTTCTTTGCAAGATTGTTTTGGGCTATTCAGGTTTTTGTGGGTCTATAAAATATTTTGCAGTATTGTTCTATTTCCTGAAGAAAGACATAGGAATTTTAATTGCATTAAATCTGAGTATTAGTATCATAAGATACTAATAGCATTCTAACAGTGATACTTCTTCCAATCTATAAGCAAGGTATATCTTTCCATTTATTTGTGTCCTCTTTTATTTTTTCCCATTGTGTTACTTTTCATTGAGGCAACGTTGGTTTAGGACACTGCCTATGACTGAAAGTACAGATTCTGGTCATTTTCTTCTAACAGTACCTCATAGTTACTGTTGTATGTTTTTCATCTGCTACATTTATCCCTAGGTGTTTAATTCTTTTCCATTCAGTTGTAAACAGGACGGCTTTTTTGCTTTCTATCTCTTCTGGATAATTGTTTATGTATAGAAATGCAGCTAATTTTTGCAAATTAATTTTGCAGCCAGTCATTTTACTGAATTTGTTTGTATATTTTTAGCAGTCTTTATGATTCTCAAAATATATTATCATTTTATCTGCAAATAGTGATACTTTTATTTCTTTTTTCCCAATTTATTTTTCTTTCCGAGTTGCTCTGACACTATGTTGCATAATACTGGTGAAGGTAGAAATCCTTGTCTTTATCTTAGAGAAAACACCTGCAATTTTTCCACTAAATCTGATGTTAGCTGTGGGTTTGCCATATTTGGTCTTTGTTATGTTTATATTTGTTCCTTATATTCCCATTTCATTGAAATCTTTACCATAACTGGATACTGAATCTTGTTAAATCAATTTACATTAAAATTATAATTGATCAGACTATATTTCTGCATTTTTTTTCTATTTTCCTTTGAGCTTTGTAGTTTTCTATTTTCTCTATTACTTCTTTTGTGTTTATAGTCGATTTTAAATTTCTGCTCATTTTCTTTTGCATTCTAAAGATACCTTTTTAGTTACTATATGGATTAGATTTAATATTAGTATTTATATTATATGTAATATATATAAAATAATGTATATAGTTATATAGTACATATAATATATAATATATTGTTATATAATTACTGCCATATATGTTGTATAATATATTGATATATGCATTATATATAAAAATATAATATATTGTTGTATTATATAACATGTTTGTAATAAATGCATATTACAGTGTAACTATATATTATATAAGTATATATGCTATAATATAATATAATATGTATTCTGATATATATAGTACATATATAACTATATATAAAATAGTAATATAACAACATATATCATTGTTAACAATATTTATAGCAATCTAGTTGAAATTGGTAACTACTGAACTTCAATGTCATTTAAAGCTCTGCTTCTGTAATTCATCCCCATTGTTTATATTGTCATTTTTATTAAAGACAATTTGTCTTTATTCATTGCATGCCTATTAGCATAGTTCTATAATTATGCATTGTTTCTAAAATGTAGGAAATAAAACAATAAGTCAATGATGAAATAATATATCATTTTATGCATATCTGTTCAGTTACTTTTATTGGCATTATTTCCTTGGATTATTGTCCTTTTAATTCAGTCTGCAGAATTTCTTGTCATATTTCCTCTAAGGCAGGGTTTACCAATAAAATATCCCACAGCTTTTATCTGGGATTTAATTTAAATATTTAATTTTTTAAATTTAACCATTTAAATTTAAATATTTAAATTATCCTATATTTTTTGAAGTATAATTTTTTCCTCTATAAAATCCTTAACAGGTACTTTTTTTTTTCCCCAGCACATACATGAATCATCTCAAACCCTCTGGTTTCCATATTTTCCTGTGTATGTTGTTCTTTTGCTCTTAAGCTTATTGGAAATCCCTTCATTATAATGAGTCACTCTCTATTTTTTTCAAGATTTCATCTTTCTTTGACTTTCAACATTTTGATAATAGATCTCAGCATGGCTATCTTAGTTTTATCCTTTCATGTCAATTGATCTATGTGTTGATTCATATCTGTATTTTTCAAGCTTCACAAGTTCAATCTATATTTCTTCAAATATTTTTCTCTCCATTTTATTTTGTGTCCTCTTTTAGGGACTACCAGCGTGCCAATAGGAATGATGAGATCTAAAATTTTCTTAGGCTCTGTGAAATTTTCTTCTTTACTTTGCAGGATAATTTCAACTGACATTTTCCAGTTCATCAATTCTTTCTTCTCCTTTCTCAAAACTACCACTAAAACCCTTTATTGGGTTTTTTAATTATTCTACTCTTCAGAATTTGGTTATTTTTTATGATTTTCATATCATTATTGATCTTTCTCCATTTGTTAAAATATAATCCTCATTTCCTTTAGCTCTTTTGTCATGACTCCTTTACATCTATGAACATATTTAAGACAGATAATTAAAAATATTTACTTAATTAGTTCAGTATGTTTTTACAGTGACATTTTCTGTGACTAGGTGATATTATCTAATTTCTTTGCATGTCTCATAATTTTATGCAGAAAATAGATATTTTTAATAGTAAAATGTTGGTAATTCAGACATTCAACCACTTAATCCAACTGTAATCTTTTCTAACAGGCAGCTCTGAGCTGTTCATTTGCATTACAAATTTCTTGAGGATTGCCCTATTTTCCCTGATGGACTCTTGAGTTAGGTGAAACAAGTCAATGCCATATATTGATTTTTCAGGGAGGACAGACATAGAGGAACAGATATACACATTCCTTAAGAATAAGGCCCGTTCTACTCCTTTGAGCACCACCACAGCAGGAAGATAAACTGCCATTTTCAAGACTGCCAAAATGTAGTTGATGGGCAAAAATTATGCTAAAACACTATCCTATTACTATTTTTTGAGATATGCTTTTCTCTATTTAACAATATGCTAGATTTTATCAAATCATTGTATATTCTTACATAGCATTAATTTTAATAACTAGTGCATTCTATTGTAAGCTATCTGTAATCTTTTAAATCACTATTTAAAAAGTATATTTATTTGTTAACTTACATAATTAGCAAATCACATTGTACTGATTTTAGATGTACAATATAATAATTCACATATGGATGAAAACTTCTAAAATCTACTCTTTAGTATAAAGAGTATGCTATAATCAGTATTGTTAACTATAATCAGTGTTGCTAACTATAATCAGTATTCTACACCCAATTATATACTCAAGACATCTTAGAATTACATACAATATTTTTTTATTGTCTTCATCCATTTTTCCATCATTATTCAGTTGCCTTTATTTTGATTAGCATTTCTTGAAATTGTTTACTGCCTACATTTTTTTTAAATTTATTTACTCAGTTATTTCAATTTAGTTAGCATTGGTTTGGTACACCATGTATGATTCAGCGGTATAGAAGATCACCCATCTCACACAAATGTTATCTCACCATTTCCACCACCAAGGAAGCAATAGTTTAATATAGGTTCCTAGGTTCCTTCCACATCCTGATCTCAACTCTAATATCTCCCTTACTTTAGTACAATCTAGTTCCTTGTCTCCCTTGATTGAATTATTTGGAATAAGTAAAGTACTTATATTGATCTTTCAGGCAGTTCATTGACAGAGTAGACCAGACATACACAATTCTTTGAGGATAAGGTCTGCTCTGTTCCTTCTGGACCAGAGACTTTGGCCCCTGACACACCCAGCTTTTATCTTCACCCCTCGTTCCTTAGTTCCACAGTCAGACATCTAGAATTTGTTATTGGTTTAGTTCTCTCTGACCCATTTTTTTCTATATTCCACAAACAAGTAAAACAATTCAGTATTTGAATTTTTCCTTTTGACATACTTTATTACAAACTCCTCCAGTTCAATTGTCAAAAGTGCACTTTTAATAATTGAGTAGTATTCTACTGTATATATTTACTATACATTCTTATTGTGGTCATCTGTCCTTGTTCACTTAGGGTGTTTCCAAAATGTGTCTAAATACACATAAATAGGGATGGATATGCCTTTGATTTAATGTTTTTGTGGTAAATACCTAGAAGTGTAATTGCTAGATCACATAGTGGATAGTAAAAACTTCCATAGTGTTTTTCACAAGGCCCAAACAAATCTACTTTCCCACAAACAGTTTATCTCTACATCCTGACAAGCATGTGCTGTTTCTGGTAGTTTTGATATGGGCTATCCTTGTTGTGGTTTTGATTTTTATTTCCTAATAATAAGTGATGGTGGACATATTTGGGTATGTCTATCTGTATGTCTTTATAAATCCTGGATTTCAGTATCTTTTTAGATATGTGATGTGCAAATATATTTTCCCATTCATCAGGATTTCTCTTCATTTAAATTGTTTTAATGATACCTTATTTCACTGTGCAGAAGCCTTTTAGATTCACATGGTCCCATATGTTTCTATTCTCTTTTAGAGTTTCTCTTGCTTTTGAATATGAATCCACAAAGGCATGGCTGAAGTCAAAGTTCTAGAATGGTGTAACTATTTTTCTCGAGAGTTTTCACCACAAATGATATTGAATCTTAACAAATGTTTTCTCTACATTTATCAATATAATCATCTGATGTTAATCTTTCTTTCTGTTCATATGGTGAATTACATTATTTTACTCTCGGATGTTGAACCATTCCAGTATCCCTGTAACAAATTCATTTTTTTTGCCTTTAATCCATGTTGATTTAATTTTTAAATATTATGTGAAATAGTGGTCTAGTTTCATTCTTTTGCATGCAGATGTCCAGTTTCTCAAATCATTTGCTGAAGAGAATTTACTTTCTTCAATTTATACTCATGAATTCTTTGTCACAGATTTATTCATTTATGTGTAGATCATTTCTGGGCTAACATTTCTAGTTCAATTTTTGTATGTCTGATTTTATTCCAGTACTATTCTATTTTAATTCCTAAGCTTTATATTGTAGTTAAAAGTACAGAATATTATACCACCTTTCTTAATTGTCAGATATGCTTTGGTTATTCAAGATACTTTGTGGTTCCATATGAATTTCAGTAATTTATTACACTTATTTGAAGAATATCAATGAAATTTTAATAAGAGTTGCATATCACCTGCCTATTGCTTTGAGTACAATGTTCATTTTAACAGTATTAATTCTTCCAGTTCATGAGCAGGAAATATCTTTATATTACTTTTTGTCTTCTATCCCGCTAATATCTTATATATTTTCCTTATACAGTTCCTTTAACACCATTATTAAGTTTATTCCTAGCATATAACATTTTGATGTGATTGTAAATGAAATATTTCTTGTCCTCTAGTTCATTGTTTGCCTGCGTGGATGCATCTTATTTTACAAAATTGATTTTGAAACTTTCCAGTTTCCATACTAATTTATTCATTTTAAGTTTTTTCAGTAGACTTTTTAGAATTTTTCTATGTATTTTATTATGTTTTTTTGCAAACAATGAAAGTTTACTTCTTTCTCAATCTCAATTTTCTTTATATCTTTCTCATGCCTGGTTGCTATATATAAGACTTCCAGTACTATAGGTAACAGCAGGATGAACATGGACATCCTTGTCTGTACTGTCATAGAGAAAAAGCTTTCAGTCTTTCAACATTGAGTATGATGTTGGATCTGTTACATATGTCCTTTATTAGGCTGGGGAATATTTCAACTATCCTCGGTGTCTTGAGGATAGATAAGGGTTTTACCACAAATGGACATTGAATTTTAACAAATGTTTTCTCTACATTTATCAATAAAATCATATGATATTAAACTTTGTTTTTGTTGACATAGTGAATTACATTATTTTACTTTCAGGTGTTGAACCATCCCAGTCCTGTAAAAAATCCCACCTAGTCATGATATAAGATCAATTTGGTATATTGATGTTCAATTTCACTGTTGGAAGCAAGAGACAGTTAAACCCTTGTGTGGCCATTCATCATTCAGTTTGCTAAGATCTTACTGAGGATTTTGCATCTACGTTCATTGGGGACAAAATGGCAATTTTCTTTTCTTTTTTTTTTTCTTTTGTAATATATTTATCAGGTTTTAGTACCAGAATGATGTTAGCATCATAAAATGTTAGGAAGCATTCCCTCATCCTCAATTTTTGGAGGATTTTGAGGATAGGTAATGCTCGTCTTTGAGATTTTGGTAGAATTCACTTGTGAAACTCTATTTCTATTACACTTTGGAGAAGTGCAGAAACTGTTGATTATTGTTTTAATTTCTTTGTCTTCAGTCTGTTCAGGTTTTCTATTTCTTCCTGGTTCAGTCTCAGAAAGTTAGATATTTCTAATAATATGTCCATTTCTTCTACGTTATTCAACTTATAGTTATAACACATTCATAGGAGTCTCTCATGATCCCTTGAAATTCTGAGATTTTCTAATTTATTTTATTAAATTAAATTATTTATTTATCTGATATTTTCTAATTTCTAATTTTGATTCTATTAGTCCTTTCTCTTCTTAATGAGTGTAGCTAGAGGTTTGTTTATATTGTTATTTTTTCAAAGAACCAAATTTTGGTTCTATTGATCACTTGTTTTCTTGATTTATATTTATTTCTGTTCTAATTTTTATTTTTGCCTTACCTTTACTTACTTTTGGTTTTGTTTGTTCTTCTGTTGCTAGTTCCAAGGTTAGCTGTTATTTAGTCTCTTTCTTGTTTCTTGATGGGACCTATGTTGTTACTGTTACTGCCCCTCCAAGTATTGCCTTTGCTGTATCCCATACATTCTGGTTGGCTGTGTTTTCGTTTCCATTTGCCTACATTTATTGATTTTGATTTTAATTTTTTATAATGCAATGGCAATTTATTAGTATATTGTTCAATCTTCATATGTTAGAGTTTTTAAACATTCTTTTTTGATTGACTTCTGGTTTGATAACATTGTGATCAGAAACTATAATTGATATGATTTTGATGTTCATAAATTTGAAGTCTAGTTTATGATCCAGCATGTGATGTGTCTTAGAGAATGCTCTGGGTGCACTAAAGGATAATGTCTATGCAAGAATTTTTTTTTTGGTTGCAATATCTTATAGATTTCTATTTTGGCCTTGTGGCTTAAATCCTTATTTTTAAACCTACTGTTTTCTTGTTCATTTTCATTTGGGTTGATTGGTCTTTAGGAGAAAATGGGATATTTAATTCTCTTACTAGTATTGTGCTTTTTCCATTATAAGTTTCGATCTGGCAATATGTGTCAGATATTTTGATGCTCCTTTGTTTGATAAATATGCATTGGTGACCAGTATGTCTTCCTGATGCATTGATCCCTTAATGATTATAAAATGTCTATAGCTCCTATTCACTTTTTTAGTTGGAAATCTGTTACCTGATATAAGTGCAACTGTTATTCCCTTTTTCTGTATTCCATCTGCTTATAGAATTATTTTCCAACCATTTACTATGTTTATCTTTTATCCTTAGTCTCCTGGAGACAGCAGAATATTGGGTTTTCTGCTTACTTTGTGCCTTTTGACTGATGGTACCAGTTTAATTATGTTTGGGTTGATTATTACTATATGAGGATTTGGTACTACCAGTTTGTCTGTTGTTTTCTAGTTGTATTTATTTCCCTGTTGATGTTTTGAAGATCTTTCTTTTTAATTTGGGTATGAAAAACCCCTTTCAACATGTATTATAGAGGATGTCTAATGTTAGCAAAGTTCCTCAGGAACTGCCTTATTGGGAAAGTATTTCTCCCTCATAGCTGAAGAAGACACTTGCAGATAAAGTATTATTGATGGGAAATTTTTATTTTTCATTACTTTGAATATGTCATTCCATTCTTTTCTTGCTTGTAAATATCAGAGATATCTGATATAAATCTAATGGGAGTACCATTCTAAGTTATCATCTTTTTTGTCAAAATCACTTTTAGTACTTTTTCTTTGTTTTGACTTCATGATAGTTTCACAACTATTACATTTAGATAACCAGGTGTTCTTTTAGTTCTAAGAACTTGTATATTTTTTCATTCATTCTTTAGATTATATAAGTTTTTCTCTTTTATTTCTTTGAATATGTTCTCTGATTTCTTCTTTCTCTTACCTTTCAGAGATATCCACCATCCTTTTGTTGTCTTTCCTAAAAAAGTTGGACTCTTCATCTTTCTCTTCTGCCAGGGTCATTTTGTGTTATTATCTTCAAGGACACCGATTCAATTCTAAATTTGTTTTAATCTGCCAGTATAGATTTCTGTAGAATTATGTTACTTCCTCTAATGATCTATGTAGGTCTTGCAAATTGCTTCTTTTACTTAAAACTTCAGTTTATTTTTATGTTCATTAATTTAACATCTCGTTTCATTCACTTTTTCCTGAATTTTATTGAATCTTTTAGATTAATTCTTTAGAATTTCCTGGTGTCATTTTGATGTACTTATCTACATTTTTCTTCCTCTTCTTTTTCATGGTAATTTTAAACTGATAGGAAGATAAACCTTCCATTACCTTGTGGTAGTATTCTAATGAGATATTCTTTTCCTTTGGTTTCATATTCCTTTGAGATATCAAGTTGCCATGTGTTGTGGTTTCTAGTCAGCTCATCTTGTTACTTAAGATTTTAGAGATTTGAATTATTTCTACCTTTCCAATAGATGGAGCTGTAGTTTTGTATAATTTGGACATTTGGTTTCTCTGATCTTCTGTAGATCAGAAATCTGAGCTAATAATAATCTGAGCTGAGTCAGGGGGGGAGAAAGGCTTGAAGCAGGGTGTGAATGCTCTGGAGGCAGTCTCATATTTGTAATATCTGATAGTCTTCCTCTCTGGGATTCCAGATCTGAGATTTTTCTGTCTCCATATATTCTCAGTGACCCTTATCAGTCTCAAATGTGGGTAGGGAGGTAAAGGGAAACTGATTCAGAATATTGTGTTGTTCCTTAAACTGGGGACCTGGCCAACTTGGAGCAACCTTTCTTCTGCACATGTATTTTCCTTCAGTTACATTTCACATTTGGCTCTCCCCTTCCCAGGGCTGCCAGTGGAGTGGCAGCCTTTTGCTCTGTAAAGCCAACCCAATTCCCATAATCACAACTTTCAAGCTTCTCTCTCTACCTACCACCTGTCCACTGAAGCATGAATCTACTCCACTTTTATTCTAGTATAGTCTGCCTGTTATCTGTTGACCAAAAGATGTTCCAGTCTCACCCCATATACAGGAGTTTCTGGATATGGTACTCCACTGTTAACCTAGATGATTCTGTAGATAATGAAGCAAGGAACATTTTCTAACACTATGTTCTTCTTGCTGTTAATCTTTGACTATTTTATAGAATTTTGGGGAAATATATAACATTTTACCTAATTACCTAACTACCTAATTATTTTAAGGGGTAGCAGCTATTGGCACTACCTATTGTGTCATTTTCATCCTCTTATTTCAAAATAATTTTATTCCAATATTTAATCTTCAAGTATTGTGTATACAAATATTTTAGATAGACTGCATGTGTGTGCATATATATATGCATGCATGCATGCATGTATGTATGTATGTATGTATGCATGTAATACCAAACTATATACACTCTCTCAAACTATTTGGGTAGAATATGATTATGAATTTGGATAAATAAGATAGAGCACAATAACTAAATCGAACTTAATATCACTAAAACCCAGTAGTCATGCCTTGCTCCACTCCCATAATTTCCACAAATTAAAATATATGTGGAACAATGAATTGGAGTATAATACTGTATAAATATGTTTCAAGTCTTGCATTTTTTTTTACCTGATTCTGCTCTAAAGACTATCCCAGTTGTAGTAGTACTGCCTTGAAGACATACAAAGTTTCTCCTGCCAAAACTAAATTCTTTCTCTGGTCAGAGGAACTGAGTAAAGGGGTAGCAAGAACTTAAGATTAAACAGAAAATCCTAATGAAAAAAATCCAGAATGGGAAATTCTTCTATACACTAATTAAAATTATGGTCTCACCCCCAAACTACTCATCTACATAGTAGATCAAAAGAGTTTTGAGAACTGAACTATGACAGAAAGATCCTCTCAACTTTCAAACTGTTCTCTGAGTGGAGTATTTGCAGGTAGAACTTAAGAGGAAAGCAAACATTTTGAGAAATGAGTTGACGTAGGAATTACTAGCCATTGAACATGGGATAAAGTTTGTGATCTAAAACATCATTTTGCTAAAACAGAGAAGCAACAAAGCAAAAAAAAAAAAAAACATTCTCAAGGGGATTTTTTTATTTTAATGAAGTAGCATCATTTTATATCCTTATTAATTTTTGACACTTTAGGAATTCTCGCCTCAGGTGTGAACACCCCAGCATACCCAACCAACAAAGCATTCATAGTTTTCTACTATAATCAGTTTTGCTCTTTCCAGAGGATTTTAACGTGTGCAGTTATTTCATGAAATGCGATTCAAAGTTACTGGAACACATTCTCAGATTATTTGACATCAAAGCACTGAGATAACTAACTATCAAAGGTAAACCTGATATAGTCACCTAAACCCAGATGTTTGAATTACTAGAAAATTATTTAAAAAAATCAGTTATAACTATACACCATGATAAAAGTAAACACTTTTAAATAATTGGAAAGTTGAAAGCTGTCAGTAGAATAATAGAAAGTACAACAGAAAATAAAACTAAAGACTTTAGACAGAATAATACAACAATGTAAGGTTATTGACCCAGCTTTTAAAGGATTCCAACAGTAATAGGCTTAGAAAAGAAACAAATATAGTCAATTTAGGATGGTTCCTTTGTTTGAAAAATCAAATAAGAATTTTACGATTTTAAAATTTAAATTTAAAATTATCTTGATAGCACAAGAGAAGGCAAAGCAGTAAACCTGAAGAGGTTAGTAGAACTCAACATATATAAATAACAAGAGTAGAAGATTTCTTTTTAAAGTGAAAGTTCCTCTAAGACTAAGAATCAAATGATCAAAATACTTGTATCATTTTTATCATTATATTTATTATAAGAGAGGAGGAAGATACTGGTGCAAAAATGTATAATAGTTAAAAATTTCTCAAACTTGATGTAGACAAAATTTTCACATTCAGTAGGTTTAGCAAACCCCACATAGAATTAACTCAAAGAAGCTTCCCCAGATCTATGGCAGAAAATGCAGGCAGAGAAAAGTGCCATATAATTTCTAGGGACAAACATTTGAATGAATATTTATTTTTCATTGTAAACCATGACAACTAGAATGCAAGGGAACAACATCTTTAAAATTATGAAAGAAAAGAACTATGAACCCAGAACTCTATAACCTATGAAAATATCATGCAGGAATTAAGATAAAAGATGAAATTTTCTGATGGAGAAAGACTAAGAAATTTGTCCCCAGAAGATCTGTTCTAAAAAGTTCTCCAAGCTGAGGTAGATGGTATCATAGGAAAATTCAGAACTTTAATGATGAAGAAGTGCAAGAGAAATAATGAAATAAAGATATTTGTGTTCTCTTGTTCTCTCTCTCTCTCTCTCTCTCTCTCTCTCTCTCTCACACACACACACACACACACACACACACACTTTCACATACCAAATTACAGTCAGCTGGGTTCCAATGCATTTGTGGCATTTCTAAGAAATAATCTCTGTTTTTCTAGTTTTAAAACATCCTGGGTAAAGAAATAATTGGGGATATTGTATAACTTGTGTATTTTTGGCAAAACATTCCTCACTATACAAGAAAAATGAGTTACCCAAGATATGTCACCTAATAAATACTCATAATTACAAATATATGAAAATAGGAATATGTTTAAAGAATCAAAAAGATACATGGTAGTTTCCAGATAATTTACAAAAAAAAAAAAAAACAAAAACCAGCAGACACACAAAATAGCCAGTTTTTGTCAGAATTACATGGTACTAAAGTGTATATTTATATATTATTGTTTTTTTATAGGATGCTAAAGCACAATAAATGAATACCATATAAATGAAAGAAATCTATAAGAAGTGATAGTTATTAACAGTCTATTAGTAGTAGTAGTTGAAGTAGGTGATTCGTAGTTAAGTTTTTGAAGAGTCAAATTATTTGTAGATTTTTCTCCTTGTACCATATTTTCTCAAATGGAGCTTTAAAAAGAGAGAAAAAACGAAACTATTGTTCTTCATTTAGATCCTATCCAGGTATTGAGATTCAAGCATAGGAAGGTATATATCTAACTCTTATCACTATACCTATAAATTATTTAGAGACTGTTGTAGCCAGCATTTCCAGTTCTCTAAGTTTCATGTGATGTAAATGTGATATGCAAATGAGGAAGATTCCTGAGTCTCATAATTACTCCAATCTAAAAAAATGAGTGTAAATTCTGCATAAAAACAGAGTTAGTAGATTTTTATATCTATTTCAAAGACCTCTTCAACCTACTTAAGAGAGAGTTTATTTACTTACAACGTAAGTAGAAATACCTAGCAGAAGTGCCATGTAGCTAAGGTATATTATACTTACTGAAAAAAATAATTGTATCTGCTCCTAGAAAATTTCAGACTCTTCAAAATAACTGTACAGCTTCAGGACATCACCACAGAGTTCAAGAATCAAGGTTGGTGAGGAGAAATAATAGGGGAACCAGGGGGAGCATGTCAGAGGTAGGGATTGATTTATCAGGCCATGCCAAGTCAAAAGGATCCCAGGACATTGCAAAATCCCTTGGAGTTACATTTGTGACAAGATCTGGGTTCAATCTGGTGCAGAAGAAACAACACACCTCGACCTGGGAAACTGGCAGCAAAAGCCAGGTAGAAGCAGTCCAGACTCCATAAAAAGCTCCACATCACAGAAAAAGATTTTAGGGTGAGCTCATGGAAGTTAAACTAACCAATACATATATTCTTCCCAGCCCTGCAGAAGTGGCAGCAGAGGCAAGAGCGGAGCACCAGGGCCGATGTGGGCACCACATGATAACTGGGCACACTGTAGCACCTTTGAGACAGGAAAATCCATACACATATGGGATGCTAATTTTTGACAAAGGAGTTATTATCATACATTGGAGAAAATGCAGCTTTTTTTTTAAATAAATCTTACTGAGAAACATGGATAGCCACATGCAAAAAAAAAAATAAAGCAAAACCCATATTTAACACCATAGAGGAATTTTGACTCAGTTAATTAAATATTTGGACATAGTTATTTAAACCATAAAGCACTTGAATGAAAATATAGGGGACACATACAGGTCATCTACCACAAAAGATGAATTTGAGATGACAACTACAGGAACAAAAACAAAAACAAATAAATGGGACTATATCAAACTTGCATACTTTTATACCACAAAAGAAAACAATGCAAAAAATAATAAGACAACCTACAGAATTGAAAAAATATGTGCATCACATACTTGATAAGGGGTTAATCTCTAAAATTTACACAGAATGTACACAATCTAACAACAAGGGAACAAATGACCCAATTGAAAAATGAGCAAAGTTCTTCTGGAGACACTTTTCTTAAGAAATTATTCAGATGGCCCTATACACATAGGAAAAACTGTTCAGTATCACTTATCACAAGAGAAAGGCAAATTAAAATCATAGTGAGTTTCCACTTTACACCTGTGAGAATGACCCATATGAAAAAGAACAAACTAAACAATATTGACAAGATTGTGGTGAAAAAGGAACCCTCTTCCACTGTTAGTGGAATTGGAAGCTGGCACCAGTTCTGTGGAAAACAGCATGAAACTATCTCAGAAAATAAAAATAGAAACTCCATTTGACCCAGCAATACCACCATTATCTATCTATCCAAATAAAATGAAAAATATAACACAAAAGATATAGCTATACCAATCTACATAACAGCACTGTTTACAACTACCAAATTATGGAACTAACCCAAGGGCCCTTCAATAGATGAATGGATAGAGAAATTGTGTAGTATATGTTAAGTGGAATATCATATACATCTGTGAAGAAAAAATGAAGTGATGGCACTTGGCATAAAATGTATGGACTTGAAGTGATCATGTTGAGTGAAATCAGTCAAAGAGTGAGAGACTTGGTTTCACTCATAAATGGAATATAAATGCCACAAAAAATATATCCAAACAAGAGAAGAAATGAAAATTTTAACTTGGCAGAAAGAAGATAATGATTACCAAAAAAAAAAATAGGGGAAAGCATGAAGGAGGTGGGACACAGAGGTAGACAGGGTAAGGACATGGCTGGTTTGGAGGAGGAAATTGAAAAATAATAATTAAAAATAGGGTATCATCTTCAAAAAAATCAATATATTGCTGAGGGGAGATCCTAGGGATAATCTGGATCATATAGTCCTATTTAGATTTACCAAAGCTAATTTACCAAAGTTAATATTGGAACCTTCTCTACTCATAAACAGGCATGAAATAGGCTGAGGGCATATAAAAAAAATATGAGCAATTTTCCACCTGTTTGTTTAGTAATTCTGGTGATATATAATATTCTAAACAAGCTATTCATATTTTCACTCTTCAAAGAGAACTGTAATTAAAAAGAACTACAAGGTTCCACTTAAACCTGGATTTTCAATACATATATAAATGTGTTTTCTTTTTCCTATGATTTTCTTAATAACATTTTCTGTTCTCTGTTCACTGTAAGAATACTGTATATAATTGGAATAGCATACAAAGTCTGTGTTAATCAACTGTTTATTAGTAAAGCTTCTGGTCAACAACAAACTATTAGTATTAGTTTGATGAGAGTTAAAAATATTACATATAGACTTTCTATTGTGTAGAAGTTGGTGTCCCTAACCAACACATTGTTAAAAGGTCAACAATATATACATTATAATATTAGTTGCTGTCTTATGTTGGGTGATGAAGAAACAGACACAGATTTATATTTATGCGCAGGAATTAGCCTTGGAAGGCTCTCAGCATCACCACTGATACAGGAGAGAGGGAGGTCATTAGAGAAGAAGAAGGTAAATTTGGATGCAGTTGTAGGAGAACCCCAGGCAGTACTTGGGAAGATTTTAAGCTTGAATGGCCCTTCAGCTTTGCAGAATTCAATAAAAGTGGCTAAGTCTTTGTACCCCATTTCCATCGTTGACCAGAAATTAAATGTGTGTTATCCCTAAAGGCGTTACATTGGTAAGGCAGTTTTTTACAGTCAAGACAATTACTGTGGAAGAACAGTTATGAGTTTTCATGAATATGGAACCTGGGGGACTGAGATCCATGGTCCTGGCAGGAAGTTAGGGCAGCATGCCTCAGAGCTGCTAAGGCCGTTTTATTCTATGCATCTATTGTTCTTAGATAGAGTTCAAGCACTGGATGGCAGACACTGAATCCAGCACAAAGTCTCAATGTAACAGGTAACTCATGTCTAAATATCTGTGAAGAAGTAGGGTTTTCCAACTCCAGAAAATATCTAGGACCTGGGAGTTTCAGGGAAACATAATTCTTATTTTGAGGCGTACTTCTTTGTTCTCAGAATACAGACATACTAGGTAAAATATGAAACAGATCACAGAAAGATATAACCAATCACCAACTTGAGATAAATTTCACTTAGGGTCAGGCACAGAAGAGAAAGGCAAAGCTATGAAATCTGGTCTTGAAGCAGGCAATGGACTCACAGTTGGCTTCAAGGTGACCATTTAATTATATGCTTAATGTGAGGAACAAGGACTGTTAAGAAGGCTGACTGAAACAAGGGTTTAGGTTAAGCTCCCCAGATTTCTTAAGGATGCTGGGAAGAGAATCTTTTCTTGACTAATTTATGATTTACAATTTATGAGAAGTCAGGCACGGTGTCTCGTGCCTGTAAGCTTCAGCCTGTGAAGCAGCTGGGGCTAGGGATTGTGGTTCAAGTCCCACTGTCTGGTGTGGTGGCATGCGCCTATAATCCCAGCTACCTGGGAAACTGAGGCTGGGGATTACTTGAGCCCCCTGGGCAACATGAGCCTGCGGTTCCATGGGCAAAATTGGTGAGACCTAGTCTCAAAAAAACAAAAACAAAAACAGACATACAATTTATGAGAAGTCATGTTCTCAGGAAGAAGGAAGAACACAGATATGACATATTAAATAGACCCAAATTCCCATCATCATAGGACAAAGAAATGACAAGTGTTGGAAAGTACATATAGAAAAGGGAATCCTTGCACATTGTTAAAAGGAATGTAAACTGATGCAGTCAGTGTGAAGTATATTATGGACACACCTTAAAATATGGAAAAATCCCATTTCTTTATCTAAAGAAAACACTAGCTCAAAAAAATATATGTATCTCCATTGATAACTGCAGAATTAACTACAATATTCAAGATATGGAGACAATGTGTTTATGATGAATGAAAATGTAATGAAAGTGTGAAATACAAATACATTGACAATTACGTGGAATATTATTCAGCCATGAAAAGAATTTTACCACTTGTGACAATGGAACTTGAGTGCATTCTGTTAAGTAGAACATCAGTTACAGTTACAGAAAGACAAATACTGTATGTTTTCATGCATACATAGATTCCAAAAACAAAAATAATAAGAACTTATAGAAAACAAATTTCATAGAACAAATTTCATAGAGAACAAATGGTTGGGAGAGGCAGGACATAGGGGATGCGTGAAATGGATGAGGGACCAAAGCGTAAAATAATTAATTACAATAGTAAAAAAATAACTTAAAATAAATAACTTCTATGTATATAATATATAACATAATGGTTATAAATAATAATATTGTACTGTGTATTTAAATTGTTAAGAGCAAATCTTAAAAATTTTCATGACAAAAAATATTTTAACTGTGTGATGATGGACAATAACTAGATGTACCGTGGTGATCAATTGTAATATAAACAAGTATCAAATTATCATGCTATATATATAATCTGAAATGAATATGATTTTGTCAATTTTTCCTTAATAAAAAAGAAAATGGTGAGCATGAGGGTGTGGGAAAAGCATTAGTATAAGAAAACAAGGAAAAACTGATCTTGCTCAATGTGAGTGAATAAACCAAACTGAAAACATACAAAGAAATATGAAGCTAAAAAAATAATTAAAATAAGATAAAACAGCTGTCACTGGGGTCAGGGAAGAAAGTAACTATTTGTCTCAGAAATTTAAAACGGGTCAAGAAAGAAGCTAAACAGTAAGTTCAAAAGATATAAATTTAGAGAACTGGATGAAAGCATTGGAGAGCTCACTCAATTCAGCACAAAGAAGATACACAACAGTAGTTGAGAGACATGGAGATGAGACTGAAATAACATATTTCACAAGGGAAAAAACTGTGGCATATTTTCACAAGGGAGTATTAGTCAGTGATCAAAAAAGACATACTCATGTCATTTGCAGGAATATGGATGGAGCTGGAAGGAATTATGCTAGACAAAATTATTCAGAAGGAAAAATAGAAATACTGAATGGTCTAACTTAAATGTGGGATATAGGGAAACCAAACACAAACACAGTCTTACAGCTTGCTTTCACATGGCTCAGTTCCCCAGAAAAGATCCCCACTCTGTCACTTTCTCTCATTGGTCACCATTTCCAGCATGGAATCAGGTCCAAAATTATAACTTGGGTTATAAAAGTATACAATCCTTCATATAAGGTAATTTTTAATTACTATCCTTCATTTAAGGTAATTTTTCATTGAAAGTTTTTTTTTCTATTTTTAGAGAATGAAAGACAGGTTTAAAAATATGTATCAGTGCAATGTATATAGGCTTATTTAAAACATCCCACTAGTCTGAAAAACTGAACTACAGAAAGGTAGCCAAATAGGATAATTCATTTTCAAGCACCAAAATAAAATGCCTTTCTTGCACATTTTCATGGCCTTAAGTAGGTGGGTCTGGCAAAATAGAAACCAATACAAACACTCAATGTGAATATGAAGAGTCTTCTTTTGTAGGATCAATTGACTAGCCTGCTCACTCAGAAGAAGGCTTTTCTAAGTGCAGTAAACTCTGAGACTTCCCCAAGTAATGACCTTGGAAGAGGTCAAGTAGGTTTAAGCAGGCAGAGACCCAAACACAGGTAACAGGGAGTGGCACTGGCCCTTGTGGGACAGTCCCAGGGTATTGTCCTCTTGTCCTTCCAGGAATTCCTTTTGGAGAACAGGAGGCACTTGGCAGCTGAAAGACACAATGAGGTTGAAGATGTGCATGGTATCTACTAGAGCAGTGAGAAAAGTTTTCATGTAAAAGTGAAACCTCTGAAATTGTGGGGTTTTTTTGTTTTTTTTTTTTGTTGTTGTTTTTTGTGCCAAGTCAGTAAGCAAACTATAGGACAAAGGGGAATGAGTTAACAGTCACTATTTTTGGTTGCTTTTACTTTATTTTTTTAAAGTCAACTTAAAAAAAAGTCTATGACGACTGTATCTTTGACCCGGGTCAGGTCATGGTTTCCATGTTTAATTACAAAAGCCTGAGAGGGGCAGAGCATGCCCGACGGCCTGCGCCTGACCACAGACATCTTACAGCCCTTAGTTCCCAGGGATTTACACAGGGCACATGGGGAGGAGTATTAGCAGTGACGAGCACTTGCTGTGCAGGGTCAGCCCCACAGCTCCCACAGGATTGTAGAAATCCTGCAAATTTCTGAGGGAAATAGAGAGGAAATGATTCAAATGTTTGCCAAATACAGCACTGAGGGTCTCAATGACAGACCCTGCTCCCCTCAATCTCTGCTTCTGGACTTCCAATTAAAGCTTCAGAGATAATTCACGGTGATTCATCTGTATCAGGGAATCACCATCTGAGGACAAGAAGCCACAGTCATTTTTACGATTCCAAATATGTAAAGTATGATTGAATGTCTACTTTCAGTCTAGTTGCCTTGAATGATTGGGTTAGAGAGTATATGGAAGGAATATAAAATCAGCACAATCACAATAAAAACCCTCCTCTCTTTGGTCACGGTGTCAAAATTAGAAGGGAGTATGTTTTTTAAAAAAAATTTAAGACCAATGGGTCTAATTTCACTAATTCATCACCAAAAGGAGATAAAGAAAATAGGCATTTCCCTCAAACTCTTAACATATTCAGCACAACATAGTCCTTCTCAACTCATTGCTCCAGATAACTGATTTGTGCAAGGTTGTGTAAAGCTGACCAGACTGTAAGCTTCTTGAAAGTAAGAACCAAATATCACACCTCTCTAGACATTCCCAAGCATCCAGTGCTTTGCACCTAAGAGAAGTCAACAAGTAGGTACTGAAAGGAGTAATATTAATAAATGAAAGTCACATAATGGGAAAAGGTGGTCCTTGTGTATTGCTCTCAATCTCCATTGGCAAGAACATTTTGCATCCAACCAACAAGAAGTCTTTACACTTCTTGTTATTCTTTTTGGCCAGTTTGCCAAATTCTGTACCAAGGGACCTACAAATGGTAAGGAATGGGGAAAACAATTAGATTGTTGAGTCCGTTCCCTTCCATGGTAGGATTATTCCCTGTGGAACATTCTTCCAGCAATTAACTTGAGATGTCTCTAGCACAAAGTTATCCTTCAGTTCCTTTAGGAAAACAATGACTTTGACTCTGAAAAAAAAAATCTCTTCTGCTACAGTTAATCTTCCTTGCCCCATATAAATTTGCCTTTGTCTTTTTCTTTCACTTCTTTGCACAAGAAGTAGTTTCACTCCAGATTCATTGACTGTTGGGCATGAAAATGTATAAAAGGGGGTGATTGCCTTTGGTTTCACACAGACTGAGATTTTGAACCTCAAGTGTTGGGGGCATCCCAACCTGTGGGAGAGGTGCTGATCCACAAGAGGTCTGGTAAGTGGCTGTCCACAGTTTTTCAGCTGCCCATCACCTTCATCCACCTTTTTTTTCACATCTGCTTTTTCATTGGCGTGAACTGCCCAGTTTCTGGCCAGGAGTCCGCCCTACTTGGCTGATCAAGAGAGAGTTTTTGTACTGTTATCTTCTTGTTTTTCCCACAGGGAACAGGCACCAGGTTACTATGAGTAACTGTCTTGTGACCTGCTGTGTTTATCCTCACTAACCCTAAGCCACCCTCTCATGCAGCAGAAGTCAGCCAGGGCAGCTGTCAGCCACTAGTGCCTTCTGTTTGTTGTTTGTGCTCACAGGCAACAGAGTGACTCATGTGCAAAGGGGGTCTTTAGCGGAGGCACAGCTTACCCTTAACTTCCCTACCCAGCAATACTCTGGCACATTTTCAAAACCTTTTATTTTCCTTCATTGTGAGAAAGATAGTTTTCAATTTATCAGTCAAACTGGAAAGATACAACACTACTTCTCTTCTTAGATTTTCATGCCTGCCTCCTTCCCATAGTGCAGGCTTCAGGTGAGAAAGATCTTCCCAAGTCATCCAAGCAAAACAGACACCATAGTGTATTGCCTATGTACTCTGTATACCTCACTTGCAATTACTATATTTTGTTTACTCCCTTTTTAATTACTTATCTTCTCTTTCAAATGTAGGCTTTGTACTCAAAGTACTTTGTATATCTACTCGGTACTTAGTATACCCTCAAAGTACTTAGTAGATAATTAGCACACCATAAATATTGGCTGAGTAAATGAATACGTGAGTGAAATATGACAGGTGGACCTGATAAATTATGTTAATTTGTGCTTACTAACATAGCCATAAAGATTAGGCTCTTAGGGGGCACGTTATATATTTTCCATCAATGTTAAAGATTGGAGGAAGAGGGTCATTTAAGTGAAGGAAATAACAGAAATTTTCTCCTTATTTTAATTCATTAGTTAAAAAAAGTACCTATCATATCTACACAAAATGTTATTACCTAGAACACAGCTAGTATTGGTCCTGACCCCCAAAATACAAAACCCTAATTTGAAAGGAAGTCTCTACTCTTATATTACAGCACTATTTACAATAGCCAAGATATGGAAACAACTAAAATGTCCAAAAACAAATGTGTGGATCAAAAAATGTATTCTGTATATATACATAAAAGATTACTACTCAGTGATGAAAAAGATAAACTCATGCTATTTGTGGCAATGTGGGTGGAGCTGGAAGGGCTTATACCAAGTAAGGTTAATCAGAAGTAGAAAGAAATACAGAATGATGTCAATTTATGTACTAAATCGGGTCAGAAAAACTTTCCAGTCAACTCATGAAAGCTGACCATTGATGAGTGGCTTTCAGAGGGGGAAAGGAAAGGGTGGGAATGGGGAGATAGGGGGAAGGACAGTGAACTATAGTGGAAGGTTATAATATTTAATTACACAATACATCATAAGGATTTACTGAATTATTTAAGTCCTAAAGGGTGCAGGGATCCACAGAAACTGCTGTGGTGCCTTTACAGACAGAATACCCCCTCTGCCTGCAGGGGTGTTGGTCACAGCACTCTGAGGTAGACAGTATAATAGACTTGTTGTCAAGAGTCCTCAGGTATTCCTCCTGGGCCAGGGCTAAGGATCACTGTGCAGAAGACTCCAGATGAGAGAACATTAACTCTAGCTGGGCAGATGGACTGAGGCAGATATGGAAGTACTACAATACTCTAATAGGTCTTACTTTCTAAAGATTGTTAAACTTCTTTGACATTCATGAGAATAATTATGTAAATAGAAGACTATGAAAATAAATATTTTGTTATGGACTGAAGTTCTTAAGCTGAAATCTTAACACTAAATACCACATACTGCCAATATATTTATTGTTTGTGAAAGGTAGCAGAGATAAAGTCACAGAGGAAAGAGAGATGCAGGAGCAAACACTGGGAAAAGAAAGACAATCACAAAAAGTCAAGGAAATGAGAAAACTGGCTGACACCAACACTCTGAAGACCAGGGAACATCTGAAAGGTAAGACTTGGGAAGAATCCACATATTTACTGCCTAAGAAAAATAAGTATTATGGACTGGTAGAGCTGCCCTTTCCACACAGTTTCATCCTGACTCAAAATGAGATGGTAGAGGACAGAGCTCAAATTTCAGAAATTGCAGTTGTAATGGCAGCAAGGTATGTAAAATTAAGATGGGACCCCACACACACACCAAGATAAAGGAACACAATGACCCTGCTGATGACACCTGCAGGGCAGATGCTCCACTCTGACTGTTCTCACCTTGTGCTGTTTTTATTATTACATTTAAAAACTCTACTGCCTGCCACCTTGGTGCTAACATAAAATTCTTTACTTCAGTGACACCAAAGACCCGCATCTCTTGCGGTCTCCAAAAGCAGCTAATGAATACATGTCATTCTTGAAAGATTTTGAAGGAATTTTGAAACCTTGCAGGAGATATAGGGAGCTAGGAATGTATAGGAAGGTGTGCACTCTTGGGGCAACAGTCCTGAGCCATGCCACCCATGCCAGCTGGCCTGAGGTGGCAACAGTCACTTGGTCATCAGGTATAGAAAGAAAAACTCAGTGATCTTCAAGTTAGAAAACTGAGCTCATAAGAGCCTAGTCATGGGCATATTTCTTATTACATTTCACTAATGTCTCAAAAGTGAACTGTATCTAAAAAGAATAGACCCTGGCCTGTTTTTCTCTGTGCTCAAGATTGTAGAAATAAGTGCTACTGTGGGAAACTATTCTGGGAACTGGGAAACTGCTTTCTTGAAGCATCTGCCTAACCTTGGAATTAATTAACACGTCATGTGTAGAAGCACACCATGCCTTGTAACAAAGCATGTATTGAGAAGCTTCTTAATAAAAGCTGAGGTGAGCTGGGAAGAAAACAGAGCAGATCTACAACTTCTCCCCACAGTCTGACCCACTTTACTCTCATCTCCTTTCTTCACTCTTTTCATGCTCTTGTCACACATCTTCAGCAGTCAGCATCAGAACCTCTAAGATTTTCTTCATCATTGGACTCCTAACCAAAGGACACCTTTCAAAGTGCCAGATGGATTTAGTTCAATTATTATGCACCAAACCATGTGAGGTGGCAGCATTTTCTCAGTCTGGGTAGCGTCTTTCCTTGAGGAGCACACAAAGCAGAGAAAAATAAAGGTCTTTCAGGAGATTGTCACTCTCAGCTTTGGTTTCCAGAGTTGTAAAATCAAGTTATTGGAAAATAAGACCTGTCGGCTCCCCGGGGTTCTTGCAAGTTCATGACTCAATGTTCAAAAAATATTCTGTGCTAAAATACACTGTTTTCAGACCTGACAGACACCTCACTGCTAGTCCCATGGAAGCAGAATCTAACTTCATATCTTCTTGCATCATCTGCTGCCAGCATTTCACTCAATGTGAATGTAAATCAAGTCACAGATTTAGAGGGATTTTTTAGTCAGTAAACTTTTCTCACTCTTTTCTCCAAAAGCTCACCAATGTAGGATAAGTTGCTCTGAGAAAATGGGCAAAGGCAAAAGTATACCTGGGCTTATGGGGATATAAAATAATGTGAAAATCTAAGTATTTTGACAATTGTTTTCCCTTTTATTATAACTACCATAAAGATGTAGTTTGTGTCATTTTTAGATATTAGTTTACCTAATTCAAAGACGTATTTGGGCCAAAAGAGTAAGTATATTAATGTATGAATATCTTGCTATGGAATTACCAGCTGACAGTTACTCTTTAAATGAACTGAATTTGTTTGTTCACTCAACCTCTACTCATTGTACAGTTACCACAAATAAAACAGTATGTGTGTGATATAGAATAAAAGAGAAGGTGTGTTCCCAGGTGCAAAGGGGTACACCAGTCCTTCAGTATTACAGGTCAGGGCAGACTCAGAAAGTTGAAGATGCAGTACTTAGGAATGCTGAAAACACATCTGTCTCTCTGTGACATCTTCATTTTAGATTAAATCTTTCTTTTTTATTCACTCATTTTTTTGACAAATATGCATGTACCACCTTTGCTTCCTATAATTATACTTTGGAAAAGGGTCCGAGTTCAATTATATTATCAAGAATTAAAAAATGTAATTGGGTTAAAGTTACAAGTAACATCAAACCAATCTCTCCTGGTAAGTGGGATTTGTGGCATTGGACTTGGGTTATTATTGCCTGTCATGTGTATCAGCATGAGACTCCTATTGGCCTTCCTCTTTTATATTATGTTGAAATGTTTCTAATATAGGAAATTATAATTTCCTTCAGAGAGTGAAAAAACTATTAATATGCATCTTTGGACAATATTTACATTTTAAATATGCTAGATTACTTTCATATTCTGATATATAATATAATTAGAATACAGTTTTAAATAAATACAACACTTTACAATGAGCATTCATATTTCTTCTCTCTTCTGTCATTCAACTGCTAAAACTAAATAAGAAAGATCCACAACCTGAATAGCCTATTTCATTGTCTTAGAAAGGGAAAATACAGCTGATTTCTGCTTGAATTCTGATGGAAAATTAAATTCATACTACTTGATATATGTCTTACTCTCTGTCATCTATCTATCAAATACCTGTCCAACCATCTAGTCACATGTATATGATTTAAGACAGGTGGGATTCATTATTCTCATCATTTTCCAAAGGAAAGGTGCTTTAGGGAAGAACTTATCAGATTATGTCTTATTCCTGAGGATTTTTGAGAGTATATAAACATGAATGACTGCTACTTATACCTCAGAAACTCAGCATCTTTTGTATTTTTCTTAAGAGCTCTGTTTTGGTATCTAAATATCAATTAAGGTGTTTACTCACAATTTTTAAGAAGCAGAATTTTCCTCAAGTACATCACATGCATAAACTAAAGTTCCAGGTGTCATCTATCTTCCTGGCATGCCACAGCAGCAGCTCATGTGCACTGATGTAATATTTGATGTGGAACATGGAGGCAGGTAGAGAAATGGAGCTTCAAATCTCTCTAACCCCCTCTGGCACACTAGAGGTGGTCAATAGCACATCTCTCACCTGTAACCCAGCTTCCTAACCTCTTTGGAATGTCCCAAGAGACATATGACTTATTAGTAATACTGTTGCCCCCCAAAGGTAAATTGTCCTGTTATCGCGCATCCCCACATTCTCCCTGCTGATTTCATGTACACTTTGCTACCTCCTCACTACATCATCTGGGTATATAAGGATCATCACAGCTTCATTAAAGTTGGACCTGGACATGCTTCTCAGGAACCCTGTTCTATGGGCTAGCCTCAGAGATTGCTATCAATCTCTTCCATCTCAATTTCTTCTTCATTCCACACCAGACTCCTAACAATATGATTTCACCTTACTAGTACTGGTTACCAACACAATTTTAATTTTCAATAAAATTTTTCCCTTTTTTCATATCCATTTGAAAATTTCAGCAAAATGACACTCCCAATTTAGGAGATTTATCTAATCTCCTAAATTAGATAAATCAATTAAGAATTTATCTGATTTGTCACATAAGAATATATTTTCTTATGTGACAAAATACTTGTTCATATAATTAAGTAACTTGCACTACCCAGGAAACAGTGTCATCACCAGGTTTCTTGAAGGGGAAAGAGAGGCAAGAGGGAGATGGTATCCCGAGAAAGACTCAACCAAAAAGTTTCTACAAGCTGGAAAATATAAGAAAATGGATTCTCTTCCAAGTCTCAAATAAGTAGCACAGCCCTTGATTTTGGCTCATTTCAGAACTCTGAACTCCAGAGACTTCATATCATTGTGTCATTTTTGAGACATTGTATTTGAGGTCATTTGTTATCCCAGCAATACAAAATATCTGATCTTAATTTTACCATTCTATTACATTTACTCAGTAATCAGAGGTCATCCACATGCCATACAAACTAAATTTTTAAAACAATTTGGGAGGTTGTGAAAAGAGCAGCAGCTGCTGCCCCATCAATGATCCAGTTAACCAGCTAATGATGAGTGGGGAGCAGCATTCTAACTCACAGGGGTGATCACCACCCATGTGGGTGGTCTTATGCAGGCTACAACCTGAAAGTAAATGATCCTTTAAAAGTGGTGATATGGGAAACTCAACACACAGATGAACCACCAAAGAAACATCCTAGCAGCTTAATGGTGCACAAACTATACTATTTCAGACCTCAGTGTATTGTTCCTCTTGAAGCAGAGGTCACTTGAAAATACAAAGCTCAAAAATTCTCTGAGTTTCATGGAACATGCAAGTAGACTAAGAAGCCTGAAAGAATGAAAAGGTGACAGCCTATTGGGTCATAAGTAGAGATGTCTATTCAGTCCACAGTGAAGCCCACAGCACTTGTGAGCAGTAGGGGTGCAGTTCATAGGTGTCATCACCTGCTCCAAGTGCTGCTGTGACCCCAAATGACATAAACCAGCCTTTCCTCAATACTTCAGAGGCCTGGCTTCACCAAATCTTGGTTTTCTCAAGATATCAAAAGAGAATATTCTCTGAGAAAGATTTTTCAATTCCCTACCTCATTCATTGGGGTTTCTGCCTCCAAGAGAGGGAGGAAGTGTAATTTCTGTGAGTCCTACATTCCGGACCAGAAAACACTCCAATAGTCTGGATAGTGTTTCTGTTATATGCATCATTCTATGGTACTGTGGGGTAAGTTAGTCAGGCTTTTTCCTCCATTGACCTGTACAAGCAGCACCTAGGGTACTAAGACTTCCTTAGTGGGTGTATGCATGTGTGAGCGTGCACACCTGAACCTAGGAGAGAGGGACTAAAGGGTGTGGAGATAAAGCACAAGAGACAACACAGAGAACATAAAAGGGTGCCAGAGAGATAGAGAGCACAAAGGAAAAAGTGTGGGGATTCCTGGAGGGCTAGAGGACTACCTGCCTCCTGATACCTCCTGTCCCCAGTCCTGGCCCTGTCCTGCCTAATGTGTCTGTGTAACTACTAAAACCAATAAAAATCCTATGCAGATTGGTGAGCCAGATGCTCACAGTTGGTAACAAGGATTGGATACATTACAATTGGGTACAAGAATGGGATGGTTTCCCAAGAGGTAGATTCAAATTTCCTCTGGAAATAAACGCACACATATATACACACCTTTAAATCCAACATTTTGCATCAGAAATGATCATGTGTGGCAACTTCATGTTTGTTGTGCAGCCATTTCAGGCCTAGGAGGCTGATGATGCTTTGGAAAGAAGGAAAAGAATCTTGGAGGCCTTGATAGATTCGACAGGACTCTAATCTTGATATAGAGGACCATATATATATAGGTAGACCAGCAGGTAGAGGCAGGTAGGCAGGCAGCAGCCAAGCTGGGTAATCCTTTCTCTGCCCCTCTCCTCTTTCTCTCTCTTGCTCCCTTCTCATCCCCAGTGTCCGTATTTATGTATGTGCAAGCACTGTGCTCGCTGGCTTCTGGGTCCAGGTGTACATAATCATCAGTACATGAGCCCCGTGCTTCGGCTCCCAAGCACTCTGCATTAACAGCTATCAGATGTAGATAATACAACCTGGGAGGAAAATAAAGCCGCAGGTAGTGACCATGAGGCCAGCCGTGCAAGCAGAAAAAGACCCTAACTCCATCTTTCTTACAAAGTTTTAAGCACTATTTTGATAGTGGAAACCTTCCCAAGTATTCTGTGATGCTTCTTTGCTTCAATTACAGTGTCCGTAATTGAAAACCAACTCCACGTTTGAGGAGAAACAGCTTTGCATTGGGCAGCGCTGTTATTCTTCTCATCCTTCTGACTTTTTCTTTCCATCCCTCCTTAAGTCAGTGTTTTTTTCCTCTCTTTCTCCATCATTTCTTTGTCTACCAAAATTAACAAGAAACAGAAACTTTCTACCAACTGAATTATTTCTCAATGTGGTAAATATACCTGGTACCAACAGTTGGAGGAAGGCCTTTGATACCTCTTTAGAAACCTGTAGTCCCACATGAAAACACCTGGAAAGATTAGCTGACATAGGTCAGACAGAAAGACAATGAATATGATCATACCAAGAGGAGAAGAATGAACAGTGAAGGGATGAAAGGAAAGAGCAAATACCAGGCACAGATAACCAAGGAGATAAGAGAAGCTGTTGTAAGGCTAACACTTGGGATCCAGACACAAAAAGCCAACTGGAAGATCCCAAAAAACAAATCCAGGCAATTTAAGGAGCATAAGAAAAAGGGAGCATTGGGGAATCTCCACAGGAATTTAGGAAGTGAAAGCACTTGGAAGAGAAATGTAGTGAATAAAAAAGCAGCAGGAGATTACTTACAAGAAGACATGATAGTTGAAGAGGAAGAGACACAAAGTTGTGTTTATGAATCAAGTAAAAAAAATGGCAAAACCTAAAATGTGTCAAAATAGGCCTGAGGTAATAAATTACTTTTAATTATAAAATATATTTCAAAGGATATATTTTTACTAGAGGCACACCCTTTTTCAGATTTTGTTAACAAACATGTAGATCTTATGTATCTAGTAAGCTTTATTTCCTCCTTAATATTTTATTCTCTTCACAAGATGCTAGTCCCACTGGATCAGGGTCCTACCCATAAAATATCACATAACTTGAATTACCTCTTGAAAGGCTCTACTTCTAATTACAGTCACAATGGAAGCCAGGGCTTCAAGATGAGACTTAAGGGACACAATTCGATCCATGAAATTACATAACATTTTGTCCTTGTATCTGAGTAGAAGGCTGGCCCTTTATCATGAAATGTCTATATAACTATACCAACATAAATATCTGAACTTGGTTATGAATGAAAAGGAAAAATACAGGAAGAAGGCAAGGGTGAGTATGGGAGATAGGAAATGAGGGAAGAAAAAAGGGAAGATTTGTGGTTTATCTAGGTTTAAGAAGTATTATTTATAATATATCATTTTTGCCTTATAAGTTGGTTATAGAATGTGCTCACCCTGTAACATGGAACAGGCTTTACACCAAAACACTTCTACCCCTCTAGTCTCTGTGGAGGGGTTTTCTGTGGTACCAGGGATGTCAGCTCTATGTAAACTGCTGTCTTCGCCTCTCAGCCCCTTCACTGAGGAGTGGGAGGCCTGGCACTCTGTCCACCCATTTTCCTCATTGGTAAAATAAAGATGATAATCAAAATATCTACCTCATTTTGGGGTTACAATTAAACTATAAAAATCTCTTGAATAGTATCATTTAAATAGTATACATCGATATGTTTCTCTTTTTTTTTTTTCATCTTCAGAAGTCTTACGTGAAGTAAACAAAGCACATATCAGTATCTGTTGTTTAATGGAAATATTTAGAATTAAAGTGGATTGTTCCAGGATGCATAAAAAATTATTTTCTGGTAGAGCCAGGGCCAGAACTAAGATTTCCCAAATCCAAGTGCTCTTCTGAGTACAGGGCGAACTTGGAACGAGGCAGAAGGCTTTTGAGGAGGACATGGAACACTGTGATCACCTCGGTTATCCAGGTGACTGTATCCCGATGGGAGAAGTAAGGAATGTGTCTCTCAGTCTCCAGATGGACATACCATGCAGCTTCTCATCCTTCCCGAATTCCCAAAGATTCCAATGCTCATATGCTGCATCCTCAACACACTCTTTGGCATTCTGTCACTTTATTTACAGGTAACATATTACATTTGCTGTCCATGTCTCCTCACCAAACCTGCAAGTAGCTGAGACCACAGACCACATCACATACAGCTCTGTATTTTCACCTCCCCAATAGCAAGAGGTAAAGAAGCATTTACCGACTGCGTATGGCACTGGGCAACAAAAAGGATAGCAGAGGAAAAGAAAAGTTTACTGTCCTGGAAACAGGCAGCCATAAGAAGCCATATCAGCCCATGAACTGATGTGAACCCCTTCCAAGTTCTGTGCAGGATTTATGGTTATTAGACTTGACTCTACCAGTGAATATTTTACAACTAATTTGGTGGCACAAGATGAACATACAGCAAATATGACACACAGTCAACTGCTCAACTGTTAAAAAAAGTGTGGGCTTGGTTACACTTTAATAATATAATGGTGATTTAAAAAAATAAAGTAGGTTCTAGAATTCATGGTGGATGGGAACAGAATTTAAAAAGATTTCAGAGTGAGGGAAGATGTGGAGAGGTGAGAGTGGATGACAATATTTGAAATGAAGAAATAGAAGAATCCTGAACCCTCATATCCTGTCTAGGCACCAGTGGGTACTATGGCTTTGTGACTGAATAAAGGGGGATGGGGCTGATCCATCAATCTTCAGATCCTGCAGGAACTGACTGGCCAGAGCAAATGTCATGGGGGAGAGCTCTGGGAATAAGGCACAGGAGATTAAAAAAATCAAGAATCAAGTTGACAGTGATACAGGAAACATTTAAAATTTAATTTTCAAGATAATCTAGGCTTTGCATGAAAGTTATACCTTAATGTCATCTGGAATAATCTTCAACTTCACGTTTTAGTTATATAGTTTTCTTCAGAAACCATTGTTGCCATCATTTTTTATTTTAAACTGAAGAAAATTTAATTTAAAGATTTGTCTTAGGTAATTGTTTGATGGGCAAATGGGAGTTCAGTGGGGTTTCAGTTCCATTCGGGTATTCTTTCACAATTACACTGTACAAATAAATGAAAAATCATTAACATTAACTGAAAATAGCCATTCACTGTAACTCCAGGTTTAACAGTGACCTTGATATATCACTTAGCATTTCGGTTCAATACTGAAATTTCAGTTTATGATTTGATAAGTGGTTTTTCAATTTGGGAGGGTTTGTATGTTAAAAGCAGAATACTCTTCAAGCAATTGTTTAATACACAAAAAGTTTTATTAAAGTAAGGACTTTTTTAAGAAATTCTTCAAGACTTATTTCTGAATTATGCCCAAGACAGAAACACTTGATGTTGCTGACTAGTTTGGGGCAAGTAATGAGAGCCCCACAAGCACACCAACGCTGCCAGAGAAGGACGCAGTGGTGATATGTTTACAGATCTGATGCTCATATCATGGAGATGTGTGGTGGGACCCCCACTATTGATTCTAGAAACCTTAGTTTGTATTTTGCTTCTGGAAACCAAATGTCTGGTTGGTTTTGCTGCATTTGGGCTTCTTTTGGAGGGAAGGAGAATCACACGCATAAGATAGCAGAGTCACTGACACATCCTTGAAGATTACCTTAACATTTCCTGACAATGTGAAAAGTGGAATTGGAGAAGTAAAAGCCTGCTGTTTTATGGATCTATGTCCCATTGGATGGATTATCACTTATTTGGGAAGAGAAGTTCTGACAGGCTAATCCAGGCAAAGAATATCATCAGTAACTGGTCTTTCCTAAGCTCAATAGTTTATTAGAAAACCTATTGGTTCATTTCCTGAGCAAGTAACCATCAAGTCAAA
Source organism: Uropsilus gracilis (assembly GCA_004024945.1). NCBI lineage: Eukaryota > Metazoa > Chordata > Mammalia > Eulipotyphla > Talpidae > Uropsilus > Uropsilus gracilis. The sequence goes on from PVHY01001814.1 coordinate 123,138, forward strand.
GATACTGTTTGGTGTCACAGGAAATACTGAAAACAATTTTAGCTATGATGGTTATAGAACATTTAACCTGGCATCTAAAGCACTGCCCATTGTGAGTTGCACTGTTAACTGCTTAAATAAAATCTCAAGCAACATCATGTAAACTATAAAATGTTACTAACTTACAAGAGCATAATATTACCAGGATATTACATTAAGTTTTCACAATCATGGTTAAAATTTAATCCAGGCATTCTTCACGTTCAATTTAAAATATATCTGGACTTGGCTGACATGACAGTACCCTTTGGCAGTTTTCCTGCCAACTCAAACATATCAAGTCCAAAAGGGAGCTCAGGATTTTGTTCCTCCATCAACTCTGCTCAACCCAGCCACCTCCATTTCAGTAATTGTGCCCCACCTCCTAGCCAATTGCTAGAACTTGAAATCAAGGACTTTTCCTGTCCCTCCCCCTTCTCCCCTACATACTCCATAGCAAATCCAGTTGCAATCTTGTTGACTTTTCCTCCTAAGTAGATTTTGAATGTGTGCCTTTTCTCTAATGCTTCCTCTATGCTGCTTCCAGCCTCTTCCTTCTTCTCAGCTGACTCCCATCTCCCCTTTGCCCCCACTCTGGCCTCAGATGGAGCTTTAAGCAAGCAAATAAGATCTTATCATTCCCCTTAAACTTATTTTTATATGAGTTTTAAATGCTTCTCCACAGGATACATTGAAACTCTTCACCACTACCTACAAGAACTGCTGGCCTCTTGGACCTCAGCTCAGTGTCTCTTATTCATGCACTCCAGCCATTCTGTTTCCCTGTCATATCTCCTAAGGCCAATGGGACAATAAGCATAGACAACTCTCTCTGTCTTGAGGATCTCCTCTCCCTGCCTCTGCCTTACTCTTTACCTGGTGAAGATCCCATCCCCTTGTCCCTAAGTAAGGCAGTGATACATCATCTGTATAACAGTTTCATTTATTTACAATTAATCCCTCTTATAATTATACTTTCATCACTTTCCTTGTTGAAGTTTGTCTTTATCACTAGGCTGTACACTCTGTGACCTGATCCAAACAAGTTTAATTGGAATGAAATGCCTTTTTCTCTTCTAAAAATCTTGGTGATTTTATACTCCCTGTAAATAATATCATACATGATATTTCTGAAGAATTTCAAGTGACAAATTACCACAAAATTTCAGCCAAGAAATCAACCCATTTTACTGCTATTAACTGGGACACTAGGATAATACTACATAGGAGTTGGCAAGCTCAGCACAGTGGGCATTTATTAATCTATTGAGAATGCTTTAATATTCTGTGTCCATTTGGCTGCATAGGTGCATGAGCCCTAAATATCACTCAGTCACTTACCATTGTAGCTACAGAGCATCAGTCACTCCTCTGTTTCTGTCTCTCTTTCTCTGTCTTGCTTTCTGTCTGTCTCTCTCTCTTCCCCCCGCCCCGCCCCACACACTCACTCTTACAATTTCTAAGATGATGACCAGGAACTGAAAGGGCCTGTCATGACATTGTTGAAATTAACTCATATAACCTGAACAACAATCCTATGAAGCGCAAACATTTTGTGAAAGGTAGGAATTTAAAACCCAAATGGAGCAGTAGATCACCTGTCCCAACATTAATTTTTGGTTATCCAGCTTGGTCTAAAGGACAGAGGACTGCATTTGAAAGAAAGGAAACCCAGGGTCTCTTAAGTAGGCCCCAGGGACTTCTGCAAAGGTTTAAATGACATTTACATTACTAGTGGTCATTCATTTCCCTGTCTGCAGACAGAAGGTAATGGCATCTGCCTTTCATATCCTCATCTCCCCCAGGAATAGGATCTGCTGAATTTCAGTGCATGCTTAGTTTAAGGAGCTATTCTCGGGCAACCTAGTATATAAATACTTTATCAGCTACCGCTGCTTATGGGGTAAAAATTCTAGCCTCCCTCCCCCCCGATCTTGACAGCACCTGCAGTAGACACAAATGCTGCCAGAATAGTAGTATCTAAAAAATAAAACAAAAAGATAAATGCATTTAAAAGTGATATGTGCACCCATATGTGTACACATTGGATGTGAATGTGTCTATGCAGATAGACTGGAGATAAGTAGAGTAAGAATGTTCTTTCAAAGTATTCACTCTAAATACTCTGGAAATCAATATAGAAACTCTTTTGGAATTTGCTTTTAAACCACCCCCACTAAGCTCCTTACAGGTCCAAGGAACCAGGATTCAGAAAAGAGAGGAGAATAACCTCCCAGAGTCTTCCATTCATTACTGAGTTGAACTCTCAGCAAATAAAGACAAGGACTAAGGAGGGTCACTGGACCCTCCTCCCTCCCAGGTCCAGCATATAGGATAAGGTAAGTGACCCATGGCTCCCAGCCTTTTATCTTCTGGCTGGTCAGCTATACACAGGTAACTGAGTGACAACACTAGCACCTTCTGAGTATCAGCCCCAAGGCGGCCCATGTCACTGATAACTTCTCCACAACCTGAGGTGACACTGTTCTGACCTTCATTTAACAAATGAGGAAGCTAAAGGGTGAAGGCTGCAGGTGACTCACCAGAAAACATAAAATGAGCTAGTGGGGTAGGTAGGAGTCATTTCTAAGTTTATGAAATTCCTGAGTTGAAACACTAGACCAGCAGCAACTTTAGGACCAAACTTGGTGAGTGACCCTCTTTCCTTCCTGCCTGTGTGACACTGATAGGACACTGCAACCTGCAAACTTCTGTTTGTGGGTATCTGTCTGTAGGGTGTGATCCATGTCACAATACTACCACATAATGCTCAGCGTAATGTTGACTTTAAAAAAAATGATATTTTGCTTTTGACAGCACGGCATATAAGATATATGCAGATATAAGCAAAGCATATTCCATGACTACTGTTTGACTCCTGGAAACTATCTGATGCCTCATGTCAAAATAACTGCCTTCCACTGAAACAGTTATTCTCAAAACATAAACAATATTACAAGAATCACATCGTGTTTGCCAAAACCAAAACACTTTCAGTGTGAACCATCCATGCTGAGATTATAAACATGTTCTCTCACAGTCCTTCATAGGAAGTCAAAATTTATTTTTGACTGACACAGCTGAATGGGCTAGGGATGCTCATCACAGTTGGGAGAGTATTTACTAACTGGAGACAATACAGAGCTGAAAAAGGAGCGCAACCCCCAACATCTACCAAAAAACATTCTCCAAAAATTGACTGGATTTACTCAGCCGTCAAAAATAAGCGCTGAGCTCACACTTCTTAGAAGTCCCAGCACTCTGACAAAACTTTCATAGCAGCTTCTCCTCACCCAGTACCTTGCCTGCAAGCATCTGAGGGTCCCTGAATGGATGGACCCTGGAAGTCCACCGAGGAGTTCACTGGTCAGTTCGCAGGCGCTGCCTCTCTCCTGGAATATTTTAGTGCAAGTCGGACTTTGTGCTCCTCTGACTCAAACAGAAGCACCACTGTTTTCTCTATTAGAAAGAAGTACAACCCTGCATGGTCTATTTACGAAGAGATACATGCTATCATTTAGTGGAACTAAAACAAACACATTGCCTTTTGTGTGCTTAAAATAAAACAACAAAAAAACAAACCTTCAGTATCTAGAATCAGGCACTAATACTCCTTTTAAAATTGTGTATCATGTGTTACAGACTGTGTAGCTGGGGATAAAGTTGCAGTCCTGCAAGTAATGCACATACAACATCTGGCACAGAGGAACCTTCATAGGTTTATTATCAGGAAGTAGAAACAATTTATCAAAGACATTCACTATAAATAGGAAATCACTTCTACCTCTGAGAAATAGCCTCAGAAAGTTATAAAGATTATGATGAGGAAATCAATAGCCCACAAAACGAATTACCTGTGGGAGGATGTATCCAACTAGGATAGCACTTATTTGTAAGTCAGCTAACTCCTAAAGAAATGGAAGACCCAAATTCTAGGTGTCTATGGTATTTTCTCCCAATGAAGATCATTTCTCTAGCTGCAAATATATGTCAGAAGGCAGAATCTCAAGTTTTCTGCCTTAACTTTCCTGTGCCTGTCAGCACAAGATGGCTCCACCTGAAGGACAGCCTGAAAGCAGAAGCCTGGCCACACTCTGGAACACCTGGGTGGCTATCAGAACCAGTAAAATGGTGTGATCTCCCCAACAGTCTGTCTGGTCTAATTGAAGGCCCAGGATGTATGGAGCACCTGAAAGCCTTGGTGATTCTAATTTGTCTGCAGTAGTGAGAATCCCAGCCAAGAGTAAGTGCCATCTTTTATTCCCTTGGTCCTAAATTTTATCTCATATCAAAGACAACAGGAAAACAGTCATGGTGATTTATTAATTAAGGGGGTGTGACAATGAGGTTCATGACATTTTGCCACATCCCCTCAATGAGGATTAAATGGAATTGACTAAGTGACAGCATTAAGAATTTCCAGGCTCCATCATATTAAGGAATGCTTCAAATGAACGACCCAACTTTACAACTTAAATAACTGAAAAAGAAAAAATGATGATCAAATTTAATAGAAGGAAGAACATTTCAAAGATTATGGCAGAAATACATGAAATACAAACTTAAAAAAGTATAAACTGTCATGAAACTAAGAATTACTGATTTGAAAGTATAAACACAATTGATAAGCCTTTTGTGCAACACTTCAAGAAAAAAGTAGGACTCAAAAATATAAAATAGAAATAAAACAGGAGGTGTTATATTTAATAACATAAAAACACATAGGGTAATAAGAGACTATGAACAACTGTACACCAAAAAATTTGAACAATCTAGATTAATATTCCTAGAAACACACAACTTACCTTTCCCTACTACATGGGTTGTGATGAAATAAAAAACCTGGATTCTGATTACTAGTAAGAAAACTGAAATAGTAATAAAAAGAAACTTGTCAACAAAAAAAAGTCAGAACTTTAATTTTACCAAAATTCAAGGAAGAATTAATACCAAAACTCAAACTCTTCCAAAATATTAGAAGACGGAGCCCTTCTAAGTTATTTTTTAAAAGCCAGCAAAACACTAATATAACAACCAGATAACATTACCACAATTACAGGAGATTATAGACTAATATTCCTAATGAATATAGATCTCAAAAATTAAACAAAGGTCAATATCCAGAGGTACAAATATGGTTAAGATTCAAAAAAATCAATCAACATGATTAACAAAGACAAGTTATACATTTATTCATTATTTTCATATTGAAAGCATGTATCCATGCTTTCATGGATACATATATTCATTATTTTCATATTGAAAGCATGTATCCTAGAAAATATGACACATAACGGAAGCTAGTGAGCAGAAATGAAAATTTGTATTGATCACTCATCAACCTGCAAAAACCTAAAATGAAAACAATTGTTGACTTTTCACTATGTGTCCTTTGAAAGAGGTAAGAATACAAGGATGATACAATCATAGTTGGAGAAACATACTCCACACATCAAAAATTCTAAATACAATTTAAAAGTCCTGAATTGTGAGATTCAGGCTATTGCCCAAGATTGGTTCAGGAAAGAAAGTTTATCATATAATTGATATGAAAGGCAGTCTCTCTCTCTGTCTCTCTATCACTCTCTCTCTCTTTCTCTCTCTCACACACACACACACACACACCCACACACACACGCACAAACATCTTTCTATTGTTTCTGAAAGGAGTCTCCATGCCAGCCTACTACCTATTTTGGCAGATTGTACAATGAAACAATTTACTTGAGGAAAGACAAAGAAATAAGTATGATGACCTTTTATGGATTTCCTGGATTATAATTCCAGGTTGAAACACCAGGGGCTCTGGGATTAACTGGGTAATCAGCAGCTTCTTGGTTGTTATATAAAGTACTACGTGTCCTACCTTTCTTTCCATGGAAGCTTGTTAAATATATTTTTTAAATAATTGCAAAGTTATTTTTTTTCCATACTTGATTTTCTTCAAAAAAACTACTTCTGGTCAAATAAGAGTTAGAATAAAAAGGAGGCCTCATTCTCTCCTCTGGAGGGAGCAAGGGCATGCAGGCCAGCTGCACATCGCCAGGGGTAGCTGGCCCTGAGGCCTCCATGTGGCCTCCATTCTGCCTCAGGTTCGGGTGGGAGGGAGCCATACCCCTTCCAGGTCGCAGCACCTGGAAAGGAGGCCCCAGACAGGTATCATCCTCTCTTTCAGAGGGGAAAGGGGCATGCAGGCCAGCTGCATACCGCAGGGGGTAGCCGGGTCGGCCCAGATGCCTCCATGTGGCCCAGGGCTCCCACACTTCCACCCCTAGCCAGCAGAGAACAAGGGCAGAGAATACCCTGGATAAGCCCCCCAAATCTGGAGAGCCCAGGAAGGGGCATGGATGGGATTGTAGCCCCATCCACCAGTGGATGGTTATTGCAAGGCAGCCATCTGCAGCCCAGATCTGCAGATGCATTTGCCCCCAGGCTCTAGCCCAAGGTAGGGGGGGGGTGTTTGGGGGTTGGGATGGCATATGCATGAACATCTGGGCCCCACCCTCACACAGGGAGGTACTGAGAATATTAGCATTTCTATAACTCTTTTCTTCAGATGCCAATCACCAAAATTAGTATGAAATGCATTCATAAAAATTATACAACCTATTCACAGAACATTCACCATAGTTCATTTGTATAATATAGGTTATACTTATAAGGAAAAAGTCAAATGCTTTCAAATTGCCTAGTTGAGAGATATTATTTTTAAGTTGTATTTTCTTCCCTTGATTTTTAACCCAAACTTAGCCAATAACAAGAAATGAAAAGGGAACCATTTCTATACCAAGAGAAAGTCAGGGAGCTTATTTAATGATCTTCATATACCAAAATGTTTAGGTCCAATCCAATTTCTTCTCCTCACCATTCATTTTCAACATTCATGGAAATATGAGAGATAAGTCTCCCTGTGGAAACTTCCCTTACAAAGATTGGACTCATCAGTGGCACATAGACAACCACACATTTAGATACATAAAAAGCATTGAGGGAGAATTTTAAAATGTGAGTTCCTATATTAATTCATATGTAATTTATCTAAATGTCTTTATATATCTCTTCATTGATAAAATGCAAAAGAGAAGAAATGGAATTAGTTGTATGCAATCCATACATATAGTTAAGAGGGACAAATTACACAACTTGTGGATAGGACTTTTACAATTTATAAAAATCTAGACTCAATTTTTCAGTCATTTTTCAATTTCAGAATTTAAGATAATATATTAAACAGAAGAATAATAGCATTGAAGTCACTATAGTATTAATTGGAAGCAGGTCAGATGGTGTTGGCTGTATCCTTAAACAAAACAATTTACTGATGGACATAGTTTAAGCATATGCCATTTACAAAATTAATATTAATGACTAACTGCATATTTTCTGTAATATTCTATGCTTAAACTGAGAAGAAAGGGAAGGGAGTCAAAGAAGTGAGATTGCGGAGAAGGGATGAGGTGGGTTTAAGTACACTTGCATAGCTTAGAGTAATAAACAGAAATTCATTAACATGATCTGCATGCTCCAAATCCACTTTTGCTGCTACACCCAGTCAGTGATTAGGTAACAGTAGCATATTTTTTGCAGAATGCAATGCTCAAGCACTGATATTACTTTTTTTTCCTGACAAATGGAGCGTTCTATAGAAAGGGGGAAAAATGGTGTGCCAAGATCCAGAATATGGCTGAGACATTGTTTTAACAGATTTCTTTTAAAATCAGTCTGCTTTGAGGAAAGTTTGTGTTACGCTCCAATTTTTTGGTTTTATATTACAGAACAGTCCTTCCTTCTCTCCTTTCAAACATTCAGGCCAGTGTTCTAAATTCTCATAACTTTCTCATTCTCCCTTTTCTCATTCCATTGACCTAAATAACCCTACTAGTAGTCATGGGGAATCTATTTACAATAGGCATTTATGTACTGCCACACACACAGATTCTTCTTTGCACCATTACCCTTAGGTTTAAAATTAGCTAAAACATTTGATATACTAAGTCCCTCAAGAATTTCTCTTCTTGATGCTTTATTTTGAACAGGAAATATAACTGCATTAACATCCCCAAGTACTCCCTACTCCCCACAGACACATAAAAGGCTCACACTATTTAACTGAGAATTGCACAAGTTCAAAAAAGCTGTAGATCAACTATAGCCGAGAATGTCACATACACATTTTTGCACATGACAGACATGTGTTTTCACTTTCTAGAAGCCTCAAAATTCAGATAAAGTTGTTACTGACCAAATACTCTCTGAAAGAAGGGTTAGATATGTATGGAATTACAATGTTGTGAAATTTATATATAAATAAATTAAAAATTTTAAATAAAAAAATGAAATGAAAATCAGTACTTTGAGTTTTTCCATATAGAACAATTCCACCCTCTTCAGTAATAAAAAAGTATGCTTCAGTTATTAAAGCATGGTTAAAGCATGATCCCTATTAAAGACATGACATACTTATTCATTTAAAACTATTTTCAAGTATGAACATGGAATTAAATTTATTCCTTGAGCACAGAGACACCAGTTTATATGTATTTCCTTGTATCCTAAGTCCTAAATGAGAAAACTTCCAATAAAGATTTAAGAGGTAATACGTTCATCAATCCGAATATAATTAGAACATAAATGCTGCCTTTACTATTGATAATATAATTATATTACACGCCTGGATTAATCAACTTGTTACATGAGTGGATGTGTGGATATTTTACAGCTATTCTTGAATTATAGTAGAAAAAAGAATTTGCCTTGAGATATTGTTTTTGTCAGGATTATAACATTTGTATAGAATGTACATAACCTAACGCTTTCTATGTACCAAACATGTAAGGGTTACTTTCTTACTTTGTACTTTTGATTGTATACTTCCCTAAAATTCCCTGAAATATTTTCTTCTACTCTTCAGGCCCATAAGAAATTTCAATGTGTTAGGTGAAAAGTGCATGTGGATTTTGTCACTAAGGAAGTTCCCATAGTAATGTGAATTTTTCTTCCAGGAAGTTGGGTTTTCATGAAATTGAGTTCAACTAGTATCCTTTCCAGAAAGCATTTCTTTTCCACAATTCCAATCAAACAATGCAGTAAAGGATTATTGTAAATTATACTTCTAGAAAAAAGGTATGAAAGGATCCAATTAAAAGGTGGTAGCTGGAATTTGGGTGGGGAGGGTCTTGAAATACATACTTGGTGATTCTGTGGGACAAAGGGGCTCCACTGGTGAAAGCTGAACCCTTGCCTGGCAGGAAGATCACACACACCTAGAATTTTAGGAAGACTTCCAAAGCTATCAGAGCGAGGAGGAAGTTTGTTTTTGATAATGAAATAATCTGAGCCATTTGGGAATACTGAAAAAAAAAAATTCTAAAAAACTAAAAGTGATTTAGTCACTCAATGGTTTGCCCTCAATTAAACTGCTCTGATAATTGCCCCAAACCCAGCTGGATTCACTAGCCATGGGGAAACCCAAATAGTGTCATGTCAAAACAGATTCACTGGGGAATTGAATGAAATTCAGAGAAATTGCTACCCTGTCACTGCATGGATGGTATGACATGACTCACAAATTCCCTAAATTTATTCACAGGGCTCTAAAAATGAAGAGAAAAAACAATTAAATATCAAGCCCTGGAAATGTGAAAAGTCTGCAGACTGTTGGAGGAATGAGCTGAGCAACGTGGCCCTGAGTTCATGACTGGACAAAGAGTGATTTGATTTCAAAGCAAAAATAGCAGTATAGAAGGCATCCTGTGTTCCAGAAAGCTGCGCTCATTGTTTCTAAAGGTCAGTGGGTTTTACACTAAATAGTTGGAACTGGAGGAAATTGTGATATTAGTCATTGTTTATTTTGCCATATTATCTCCCCACATCTGTGAAATTTTGTGTTTAAACTTAATTGGTTCATCATTTTTCTGCAATGTTGACTGAATGAGTCTTCTTAATATGAAAAAAACATTGCAAATTGACATGGTTTTCATACAATTTATAAGAATGCAAATGCTATATAATTTTGAAAATTAAGAAATTCTGTAAAGAATTAGTCTACTTGTTACTTCATTTTAATTCTACAACTGAGGAAAGTCTCTTCACTTAATATTGTGATTGCCACTTAATACAAACCTCAGGTATGTTAAAATTCACAGCTGGTGCTGAGAAGCATTTCTTATTACCACGGCCCAAGCATCTGTTTCTAAATGGCCATTTTATCTGAGTTCCTGGTCAGCTAGCATCTTCTACCCATTACTTTCTTTCACATGACTCCTTAAATACCAGCTGTTCTCTCCAGAAAAGAAGCTGTCCTGTGGCAATTCCTTGAGGGGAGACCATATGGATGGAGCACTCTAAACCATCTCCTAAAACTTACTCCACGTATTTTCATTTAGGCAACCAAAGCAAAAGTTTGGTTGATGTGAAAAGATGCTAAGAAATGTGCACTAAAGATGTGACACCTGGTAATGTGGATGCTGCTGTCATTCCCAATCCTCAGTCCCCCAATTTCAGGAGAATTCAGACTTCACAGCTCAGTCTTTCTTGGTTCGCCTGCCCGCCCCAGCCTCCAGTCAAGGAACTGACCACATGCCCTTTGTACACACAGCCCCCCTGACCCGTGCAGCCAAATGTCAGAGAGCCAGTGTGGGAAGAGGAAGTTTTACTGTTTCACCAATAAAAGTGTTCCAAGACTCGGCAGAGAACAAATAAACACCACACACAGTATACTCCGTGGCTTGAATAAACACCACACACAGTATACTCCGTGGCTTGTCCACAGAGCAGGGATACCCTGGTGGTAAGGCCATGAGAGGGATTGAGGGGAGGGGTCTGGGAAGAGCCTAGAGGGCCAGGACAGAAGTGGTTTGTGTCTGGCAGACTGTGCTTTCAGCAAGCCCGCTAGGAGGCCATCTGTCAGAAAGGCAATTGTCACTGTCTGCAGCATTGGTGTGTCTAATAACTCATAGACACTAACCAATGTTTTAAGTTGAAATGAATTGTGGTTAAGTGAGAACAGAAAAAAAGTCTTTCAAGCATACTTCTGTTGAAGACTTTTTGTTTAGTTTTATCAGTAAGCTGACTTTAACCTCAAAAGCATTTTCTTAAAAAAACTGTTTGGCATACTAAGGAGGCCATTCTAGGTATAAGTACAGTTATCTAAGTATAATCTTAGCTCATCTTCCAGTGCTCTTGTTATTGGCATAGTGTATCTGTGTAAATAGGCAGTTGTTAGATTAGATTCAGATTTTATACTGAATTGAAAAACAAAGTTCAGAAATACTTATCTATTGGTGCTTAGATTAAGCCTTATAAACTGTGATTTAAAAAGATAGACAATATTTACCTGAGTCTACAAAATATCTGTAAGAAAATCTACAAATATCTACAAAACTGTAATTTGGAAAGTAGAAAATATCACACAACCTTCCTGTGTGATTATAATTTATTTATTAAGAGCACCGCCAGATTTAGCATATAAAATCAGGTATTTCAATTAAATTTGAATTTCAAATTAAATCCAATTAAATATAATTTTTAAGTATAAATATGTTCCAAAATTTGGGACAAAATTAAAATAGACTAAAATATGCTTATCTGAAATTCAAGTTTAACTGGCCATAATGAATTTTATTTACTGACGTTGGTAATTATGTCTACATACATATGTATTGACTATATGTAACTTGAATGTTATTTTTGGAGATTTCTGTATGTAAGATCTGTGTGTGTTTCAGACAAAGAGGAGATAGAAAACAAAGGTATAAGTTAAACAAGAATTGAGAATAAGAAAAATTCATGAACTTAATAGAAAAATTTACATATTTTCTCTAAAAACATATGCTTCCTAAAATAAACTGAAAACATACTGATGTCTTAAAAATAATACTACAGGAAATGAAAATTGTCTCATTAGTGTTAGTATTGATGAGATAGCCCTTTCACACACTTCACAATTATGATACATTAAATAAACAGCTGGGGGATAAATATTTAGGAAGACATTTTATATATGTCACCAATATCTGACATATTAGCCTGAATTTATTTTATTTGTCATTATTAAGATGGGAATATAATACTGATAACTATCTCTCAGGATACTGTTATATTTTTAAAAAAATAATGAATAATACATTTGTGAAATGTAAAAACAGGTATCATTACTATTCAATTAATAATTTAAAGGTTGAAAATTTAAAATGTGCAAGTTCCTTTTACATCCCTTCTCTGCAAAGGATAGCATACATCTAATGTGTATGGCACCACCAGAGACAGATCAGAGTCTTAAATTTAAAATTCCAACCCTTTAAGAAAAAATATGTCAGAAAGACACTGTGAACTGCAAATCAAATACAGACACCATCTCATCAAAGAGGAAGCTGTGATTGTCTAAAGACTTCCTTTGGCCAAACTATATTTAAACTGTCAGAACTTAACTCCTCGTAGAAAACCCTAACTGCACTGTGCAAGAGATTCCTTCAGACAACATGACAGTTGCACTTTTCCCTTTGAAGCATATGTCATCATGTTTGTGTGTGTGTCTCTCTCTTTCTCTCTCATCTATTGTGAAATGTCTACTGGCTATATACAGTGGTTATGATGTAACACTGCTGAGAACAATAGATTAGAAGATTCTGTTTAGTTTTTTTTTTTTTTTTTTTTTTTGAATTAGAGAATTGTGAAATATTGCTCCTGAAGAAATGCAGGAGTAGGTTTCTGGAAACCTCTGGCTATAATAATTTTTATCAATCAATCAATATATCACCTTGTTTTTTGTTTTCAGTTAGTGTGTGCATGTTTAAAGACATTTTATTTAATATGTTAATTCATTAACCTCAAACTAATGCCCAACAGCACTATGAGTTATGCATAAAGGAAACTCTCAGATAAATGTATTTTCTACTAAATACAGTCTTTTTGTGCTTAGGAACACTAGACAAACTAGTGTTTGTTTATCCAGCTCTACACTGGATATCATTCTAAATTGTAATATCTTTAACAAAAGGATTTCAGAAATATGAAAAGTGTGGCACACGCGCAAATACAGAATGTTTGTTACAAACTGGCAATATTTAAACTTTAAAGTGTTTCTTAAAAATAAACTTATATTTTAGTATCACCAACTAGAGAGTAAATTTCTGGGTCATAAGGTTATATTTATTTTTGTTTACTGTCATATTTCCAGTTTTTAACATATTATTAAAAGATCAGGTGCCTCATAAATAACATGTCAGATAAGTGAGTGAACAAATGAATTAATCACTACTGCATGAAGTCCTTCCCCTCAAAGCAAGTCTATCTTCTAAAGATAGGCTATCACATGAGTAAATGTCAAGGATTTGTTGACTCATATTCTCTTAGAGAATTACACACAAAGTCAAAAAATCAGCAAAATTCTGAACTATACATACACACACCAAGAAAAAAATACTAAAACCACAAATATTTTTAAATTTTCCATGTAAGCACTGCCAACTGCCCCCCCCCCCCACTTTCATTTAGCTGGTGCCCCATTTCCTAACAAAAAAGCCAAGTCAAGCACAGCTTTCAGAAGCCAGGTCTCCTGATCCCCTGCTGCATGTGCAGGAGCCTATAAAAAGCCTTTGTAAAAGCTCTAGTTACTGAATATTTGATGAGCAACATATGGTTGAATGATAGACTCAGGCTTTGCTAATCAAAGTCAGAGGCAGTCGAGTCAGCACCTTGCCACTGTTTTCGGCTCACTCATTTAGTCAAATGTTTTACTAAACATTTGTTCTCATGGGAAACTGGCACACACAGCCCGTGTCCATGATCATATCCTTTCTAATACTTGTCATTGAAAGAGCCTGGCAGTAATAAGTAACAAGTCCCACCTAGGCTAGCAAGGTCCCCTGGCGTGAAATTGTGGAACAAAGAAGATGGTAGGTGGCACTATGTCATGTGACCAGGAAGACCTCCCCTGGCAACTCAGTTGCCCAATAACTCAATTTCTCAAGGTGTTAGTCTGCCATCAGTCACTGTCTCTGCTTGCTCTTAACTTGGCTGCTACCTAACTTTCCAGAAATGATAAAACAGCAGTGAATCATTTCCAGCATTTAGTTCTGGAGCCCAAGGCAGGTCAGGAATCTTACAGACAGAATCTCGTGTATGATGTTCAGCAGTGTAATCAGCTGACAGCACTCCTCAAGAATACTGAGAAAATGAGGAGAGGATACTTACAGGGCTATTTTGAGTAAGATAAGGTTTGTCTTCAGGAAAAGTATGTGCTTTAAAACTTGTCCTTCGTATGCCCTTTCCAACTTTTTTCCTGGCCGGCCACTGCTAGCCCTCTGCAGTACTTTTTCTTTTGGCAACATGATAATATACATAGTTTTCATCATTAAAACAGGGGCAGCAAAACAGCTGTCACTCGGTCTCATGACCCAGGCTAATGCTAAGCACTCAGGCCTAAATCTGTCCTTAACAAAGCCCCTGAGGCCCCATCTTACTCTCCAGTGTTTCTTACAATCCCTGTTCTTATGCTCAGAGGCAGATACTTAGGTATGGGAGGTTGTCAGATGGCTCCTCAGCCACAGACACAGACTCTGAGAGGGAACCTCCCTGGGGGTGTAGTCAGGGGCAGGGTTGGAGGCAATGGATAGACAGGTATGTCTGGGTATAACACAGTCAGAACAGAGACTTCAGCCAGAAATATTTGGAATTCTCCCAGAACACAGCAAGAATAGGGCCTTTGCCCCCTTCAATGGCTGCATATTAACATAGATAATAACCACCCTCCCACCACCAGGAGGGACAAACCTTGCATCAGACCCTTTCAGCTGAAGAGAATTCTCAGGATGGACAGATGTGGGTGTGAACCCTCTACTAGGAACACACTGGCACTGTCTTAGTCTTGAAGAGGTAATGGGGGGCAGGCAAGGGATCTGGACAGGGAACTACAAATCCACTACAAGGAGAGTGAAGATACTCCCCACTGACAACTGGAGTACTATCTTGGCAAGTCTTCTTACATTTTAAAAGAACAGTTTCATTTTGCAGATGCCATTAAATTCAAGATGACATCCTTTGTGTCCAATGGCAAAGGGATCCTGTAATACCAATCGTATATAGAAGTGGCAGAGGAATAAGAAAGTAACGATCTTCGAGGGTTGAAACCACTCCAAACACATGTGCATTCCTCAACACAGACATGTCTCCCCCAGGCAATCTGGAACCCTGGGCTAGGGCTCCTGACTAACCATCAGGCCATAGTTTGGGGCTGGGTGTGGGTGGCAGAGATAACAGTCCATCAGCATCTTAAGGGCTGTTAGTGGTTATTCCCAAACACCCCTTAAGTGTACACAGTATTAACAAGTAGGAATATGGAAAATATAATTAGGCAAAATTAATTTAAAAATGTAGATGTGCAGAGTGAGGACAGGAAGAAGAGAGCAGTATGAGGAGGAATGAGGAAAGAGGAAGAGAAGGGAAGGAGGATTAAATAGTAAACTATCAGATTAAAAGAACCAGAGGAGTCCTGTGGCTATGCAATTGTCTGTCTGTCCGCTCTGGGCACTCAATAGTACTTACTTGAAGAACAAGAGAAAACGAATACCAACTTGATATCAGTAACCTCCATGAACTTATTTTCTCTTCTTGCTTAATGCTGAGAAATATACTAAAGTGTGGTTTAAAGCACACTTATCCATTTAAGATGGTTGAGTGAACAAGTATAATCCCTACACTTATTTCACTTATTTTCATTTTATAGTGGAATACAACAGAATGGAGGGAAATGACTGTGTAGATAGCTGAATTATTTATATTAGAAGATTTCACTCATTGAATCAATTTTAAAAATTGCTTGTTTCAGGAACTACTCACAGACCTGTTATGTTCTCAGTTTTCCTATCTGTAAATCATGGGGAGTTGTAAGGAGTAATGAATTACTGTGTAGAAAGCCTGGAATGATTGGAGCATAAAGCAAGCCAAGTACCTTATATGAGAAATCCTTATCTCTTTTATAATTAATTATTGAAACTGCTGGAAAGTTAAAGTTTTCCTCTCAGTTGCTTGATATGAGTCCATACTAATGCATATGGGGGGTGTGTGTTTATGATGTTACACATGAGCTAATGTCCAGATTGAAACAAATGAATCAATCAGAAATTAATCTTATACAGTCTCTGGGGTAAGTCAACTTTAAAAGTGAAATAAATTGACTCAAAATGAAAACACAAACATACCAAATAATTTGTGCACTTTCAAAGGTAAGACAGATCTTACAATAAAAACCAGCTATTATCTCCTCATCTACCCATCTACTCAATCTACTCAAGATACAGCACATGATTAGGTGCTATCATGTCCCCTAAGCACAGAATTATTATTTTTTATTGTTTACACATATTTTTACAACACTGTATACCCCAAAGTTCTCCCACCACATGTCACCTGTGAACCATCATCCTGATTCTTGTGCTCATTCCTCCCTTAATTTCTCCCTCTCCCTACTTGCTGTTTGCTTTAGTTCTGTTATCAGTTTGTTAATTTCAACTTTTTCTTGTCCTTTTTGTTTGTTTTCCCTATATTCCACATATAAGAGTCACTATTTCTCTTTTTTATTTTTGGTTTATTTCTCCTAGCATGATTCCTTCTAGTTCCATCCATGTTGCCACAAATGACAGATGTTTGTCTTTTTGATTGCTGAATAATATTCCACTGTGTAAGTATACCACAACCTTTTTATTCTTTTGTCTCTTTGGGAGGATTTGGGCTATTTCATATGCTAGTTATGGTAAATAACAGGCACAGATTTCTTCATATTCTGTCAATTATCACTGTTAAGGGCTCATAAATGTTGGAAACCAGGACTATGAAAATTCAAGCAACTTAACCAAGATCTAGCAGTTAACAAAATGGCAGCATTGGCTCCACATCATGGGTTCAGAGGGCCTGCTCTCTCCACCCTTGTATACCAATTACCTAGTACAAGACCCCACAAGAAAGGCACCAGCAAATGTTTGTCAAGTGAATAAACAAAAAGATAGTAATTTGAAGAGTAGGTCAACAAACTGATATCAATTCAAGTTAACCACCTCACCTTAATGACATGACAGCATCTAAATAACTGTGAGGTCACACTATAGGTCTGGTTTATCATAGCCAAATAAAGCCAAAAGGTTAAGACTTCTAAAATACTCTCTTCAGTTGTATAATAATATGGCCCACTGTTTCCTGAGCTGAGAATTACATGTGTTGCCTTGAAAACTCCCTCTGTCTGACTAGCATTTGCCAAAAACAATGGAATATGACATTGTATACCCTCCTTCCCCACCACCAAAGGAGAGACTAAATAACCTAAGAGAACTTGAATTAATTTATTTAAAATTTAAAGAAACAAATATCTGATTACTTTTTATAGCATTCCTTTGGGCTGTAGAGCTGATATTGATAATAAAATATCTGAAATCTACTCAATTAAATATTTTCTTGAATTTTGCTTCATTATGACATAATAAAATGTAGTAATAATAAGCCTAATGGTATAAAGACTAACAGTGCTTTTAACAAAAACCAGATGTAAGCAGTTTTAAATATCTGCTACTATTTCCGCTCTGACGTCTAAACATGTCTTTACAAGTTACAGACCTCTTTTCCTCTTATGTAGGGAAATTGAACATCGTTTTTCTTTTTACAGGGTGCCTTTTCATGGTTCTGGCTAAATATGTCCTGAGTCACAACCTGAGAATAAGGCCCGTTTGATGATTATTTTATATACCACACCACCTCTCTCTCTCTCTCTCTCTCTCTCTCTCTCGCACACACACACACACACACACACCCCACTAAAATTAATTATGATTAGTACAATTTTCCCTTAAAGAGGAATCCTTGTTTAGAGCTGGGTAAAATTGAAACAATTTTTTTTTCATATTGCCTTAGAATGATTCTAGCAAGAAATTATAAAGATTAACTTTATCTGCTAAAATTTCACTTTCTCACAATAATCACCATGGCATCTTTAAGCCTCTCCTTTAAAATCCCCTTCTAACATCATCTTTCCTCCCCAAATAGGACATCTCAATGGCCAGAAAAATAATAACTTTTGAGTGTAAACACAAGGGAATATAGTAAAGAGTTTGATGACTTGTTCAAAATAGTAAAAAATATTTCAGAGACTTGCTCCTTTTGTAAGAGAAGGAGAAAATCTCCTTAAGACTACGCTGAAAAATATTTTGAGAGGGAAGCCTGGAGGGCTGGCAAGGTATAACTCTGTCACATTTCCCTGGCAAGTTGACTGGCCTCTGCAAAATTCTGGATCCACTATTCATCTTTTACCTATTCTGTGGAAAGAAGATCAGACAGATAATAGAGAAATGTAAAGACAGTCCTACACAGGCAGTCCAATGCTCTTGCTTGTCCTCAGCACTGGGCGCTCTGTTGTCCTCTTACAAGTTGCCCAACTTGAAGAATATGTGAGATAAAGGTTCTCAGAATCAGTATGGATCTTGGAACAAACTGACAAGTTTGTTTTTAGATAATGACACATCTTAAAAAAATTCCATCTTTACATGCCTTGGTGTTTATGTATATAATGTAAACCCTTGACATATAAACTGATCAAATGGTGCTTCTAAAGAATCCTTGCTAAAGTCAGTGGCCATTGTAACTCAGGCAGTGTTACTTGTCAACTAGTCCCCAATAGTAAATGACTCAGAGAAAGAATGGATAAGATCCCCTTATCTACTCCAGCCTGTAAGAGAAGACAATAATGCAGAACTTGCTGGCAGAACCATGAAACAGATGGAAAGAGTCCAGCAAGTAGCTAATACAACAATATATCTAGGTGTGTCTTCCCCATCTCAGAGTGTAGACACTACAGATACTCTCAGAACTATCTTTTATCAAGAGTATATGGAAGAATGTAAAACTTTCTGTGGAAATCAAATGAATAAGACTCTGTTCTGTGTATTTACAGATCACATACAAAGAAGTACACACACCGTGTATATGAGACATGGTAGGCTACAGCATATTTGTAGGAAGGGAGCTCCACAGACACATGGCATTTTGAGGACATGAATGACAAAAGGAAATCAAGCCTACACTTCCCAAAATATGACTAAGTCTCATCAATATAGACTTCTTACCAATTCCACTATAAGAGGAGAGGGTGTTAACATCAATACCTCCCTATGTAGTGCTTTTATGACTACATGTACATCATCATAGATATTTTCTTTTTCTTTCCAGAATGGAGATACCATCCTTTCAAAAAATTACTTCCTTATCCTTTTGTTAAATGAGTTAGCATACAGGACATACTTAGAGCACTACCTTGTACATAGAGTGTGATATGAAAGTTGGCTGACATTATGATGACTAATATCCTCATTTCAAGAACCTCTCCAAATATTACATCTGAGTCTTTGTTATGGATCAAGTAGGCACTGCTTGACTATTACAGTCAAGATTCAGGATAAATCTGGCACTTAAAACTTCTTTCAACAACCTACTTTCTGGGCTGAATCTCTTGTAACAACATATTATGTCATATATGCCCATATAGCCACATATATTTACCATGGAAAGGCATTCCATATTTATCTGGTCACGTGAATCCATGTAGGGGTTGGTTTCAATTCAAATAAGCCTTAAATTTCCCTGTTTATTTTTAGGAATGATCCACATACACTGTGTTTTATATTAAATACTACATACTTTGTGTTTTATCCTTAATATTGACATACCAAATAATCAACAGCTCTGCTTCCTTTCAAAATAAAAGTTTGAGTCAAAATTCTACACAAGTCACTTTAAAGCAAGTTTTTCACCTTGACGCCATCAAAGGCAAACTCTTAAGGCAAAAAAGTACCAACAAAATAACAGCATCCCTGGAATAGACAGGTACATGGTCTCTGAAGGTGACCTCTTTGAGAGAATTGTCATTCAATGAGGTGCACAAGACCCAGTGGGTTGGAGGGACTGCTCCAGTGAAGAGCCATGTCTTTTTGCCTTTTCATGCTCCACAAAACCAAACAATGCTTTGTGAGGGATAGTCTTTCAATTACTATTTGTTGAAAGAAATATCAGTCATACTTAACAGGATGTATATACAACATACACTCACCTCATCAATCCACACCAATGCATATTAAAATATCTCCATTAAATATACTGATATTATTACACTAAACCCTTGTGCCCAAGGTCTGATAATCTATTAGTCAGCAGGTATTTACTGAGTGAATTGGTTTCCCTCTTTCTTTGTAAATTTCTGACGGACCTTGTTCTGTCAGGTGAATGAGTCAGAATAACAAGGTAGCCAAGAACATGGCTCACCCAGATAGCACCAGGCTTGTTCTTCACTCACCTGGAACTCAGTCTTCATCTATAATGAGGATTTTTGATAATAGCTTCGACTGGGAATAATAGCTTCCTTAAAAGATCATTCTGAGAATCAGATTCACTGATGCATGTCATAATAACATGAACACACAAGGCAGTGCTACTTTATTAGCAGGTTGCTTCACCCAAGTATTATTTCACAAGAAAACCTATAAAGCACATAATTTTCAGACATTTAGTGAGTGTAGAAAAAGTCCTTAATGCAAGATGGCTGATGGCCAGATTCATGAGATTTTTAAATCTAGCTCACTCTGATTTCAAAGTAATTATGTCACAAACAATAATATGATTATTAGCCAGTAAATATTGTATTTATAGAGCCCTTTTCCATATCTCATGCTTTACTACTGACAGTCCATCAAGCAAAATACAAGCTTTTCCACCATCTGGACAATGTACTGTACTCAGTATATCAAAGGGAATCTATTATGTATCTGGTTAAAGAATATCTCATCAGTTGGAAATCCTTAAGCAGCCTGAAGTTAATTATATATTAATAAATTTAATAAAAGCAGTTTCAATCCAAATGCAGAACATACTGTTAAGTGAACAACAAGAAAACACTGATGTTCCTTCCTACAATATTATATGCCTAAGTAAAATTTTACTGTTTTCAATAAAATATTTTTTCAATTACTCTTTATTTATGATCCCAATTAAATCTAAAATAACAAACCTGATGGCTTATTTACTTTCTACTTCTGTCTCCAGAGGAATGGTGCATGCAATATATTATCCTATGAGGTTTGCTATTATAGACATTTAGGTAAACATAGGATTATAATGG
>PVHY01001815.1:0-144232 GCA_004024945.1 Uropsilus gracilis
TACACTCCCTACCCCCTACCCCACCCCCCCTGCCCAAGAAGGTCAAAATTTAGAGTGCATATCTATACCATCTAGGTTTTGGGAAAAGGGGTTTTTTAAATTATAACTTCATGAAAAACTGTGCAGGAACTTGGAAATTAGCACCATTTTCTAAGAAAGGAGAGGGCACTCAGGACATGAGTGGGACCAGATTTTCAAGAGAGGAGGCAAGTGAAGATGTTAAATCACACAAGTTTGTATTCACTAGGCAGGTGACACTAGAGGCACCAGAAGCATGTTAGAGTACTTTTACACACAGCAGTTTCTTCTCTTACATGAAGAACTTATATTCCTTTTTAATTCCTGGTCATTGCCAGTTTTCCAGTTCAATTCACTGCGACTTTGTGGCTTTCCTAAGTGCTCCAGACCAAATTGTTGTTCTTCCTGGAAAATCACTCAATAAAATATCTTCTTTTATGTCCTGTACCTGTTTTCTTTTACCTAAAATATCTGCCTAGTAATCACCCTATTTCATGTCTCTGTTGACCTCATTCTGTCTCTTCACTTTCACAGTTTATTATTAAGAGCCAGTTAAGTTTTCCCTGTCCCTGTGCTATTTGGTGCTACGTCGAACTTGCCTGGGCATTTGATGTTGTGAATAGCATCTATAAATCTTCCTAAATCATGTCAAGAATGACATCACCAGTTCACAGTAGAATGCATATTGCTATCTTCCAGGAGGAGCAGTTGTAGAATTTTGAGCTTAATCACTCACCTTAACTTGTCTTGCTGTTCTCTCTGTTTTGTTTTTCAATCATATTGAATGTTGAGCTTGAATTTTCTGTCTTGGTGCTTTTCTTCAAGATCTCTTTTCTGGGTGTTTTTTGTTATCAATGTGAAAATGAAACTAACTTGTTAAATCTGAACAGTAAATCATGCTCACAATAAAACTTTTCAAACAACACAGAAAGGTGTAATGGAAAGAATGCTCCCTTAATTTCTCTGTGGCACTCAGTGCCACTTATCATTGGCAGTTAACTTCTGCTAATCCATTCATGTTCATAGATTCTGAAGTTTGCAATTTATAGGTTTATATGTGTTGAATTCCAAAAGAGACATAGATGCCATTTTTTCCTACACAAAATGTATGTTGTGATTGTTTCTATTGTATTTCTTCCTTTGCTTTGCATATACCATCATTTATCAGACATTCATTTTACGACTATCTATGGGCCACTTTCCTGTGGCAGGAAGTGTGAAGACATGAGGAAGACCAAAGTACATAAAACAATAAATTTTTCACATATAGAGCCGATAGCCCTCATCTTATTTTTACCATTAATCCTATACATGTCTTTTGATTAATCTGCAAACTGATTTATTGATTGCAATCATAATTACATGTAGAATACTTCATAGCTGTTGTATATTTTTCTATCTCAACAGATTTGATATTAGCCTTTCTTTTGTTAACAATTTTACAGTCCAGTTAGGATTTTCATATGTGTTTCTGAAGATTGTTGGGTCTTATCTTGGTGTGCTCTGACCTATAGTTTTGGTTTCATTAGTCATTAGTCACTGTATTGTCAGCTATCAATGTCAGATTTTAATTTTTCAATGAAAGTTGAAAAGCCAAAGTAAAAAACATATAGTGACACAAAGTCAACACTGTTCTGGTATATTTAACTGGACATCTTCATTCTCCCACCAACACTAATATTCTGATGACAACAATAATGAATAATAAAAAACTGTATTTGAAGCTTGTACAAAGTTAAGTAGATGTTCTAGTCTGTGGAGCTAACTTCCCCTTACATATGAATGAAGCAATTTATTCTCCACTATGAAAACTGAGAGAATCTGTTTTATTATCTTCAAATATCAAACTTCTACATCTTCATTATATTCTCTTCCTTGCCTTCTAGTGTACTGACAAGACTACCTTTATCCAACAGTACAATTTTAGCACCTTTTTTTGATATGAAAAATAACCCAGCTGTCTCTTAGTGAGATAATATAATAGCTCCTAGTAATTTCCATATAAAAGCAAATTCTACCAGTTGAAGACCTGTATGTACATTTGCTACAACACAGGTGTTCACTGCTATTCCAAAGTGCACCTAGTTCATTTGATAGAATCTTCTTTTGCAAAAGTCAATGATATACGATTTTTCCATAAATGCAAGCTTTTTATTTAAAAAAAAATGATTCATGTGATTAGATCAATTAGTTACTTCAGATACAATTATGTATTGTCTCTTCTGACATATTCTTTTAGGTCAAAGACTCCATTTCTCTAACACAGATTATTGCCTGAGCAGTAACTTTTCTTTTCTGGATTCACATTCCTTTCACACCACTTTTCTCTATTCTGAGGCCACTTCCAACTACATTTCCTATTTTATTGGGTCCCTATATGTTCTTTGTTTCGTTGGTAACTCCTTATATAATAAAAAGTACTACATTATTTTATTTTTTTCTGGAATACATGTTCTCCTTACGTTTTTTTCTGGAATTCATGTTCTTCTTTCTAAGGACACTATAAAGTGTCCTCTTTCTAAGGATACTATAATTCTCATATTTCTTCAAGAAAAATCACTTTCTTAATTTCACTTTCCCAAACCTAAAATAAGAATCCATAGATATTTCCAGTTATTCTTGACCTTTTGAAACAAAGTAAGTTTCAAAGATGATATCCCATCTGCTTCATCTTTTGATCAATAATTTCAGTTCTGAAGCTAAACTGGGTTATTTTCTCTCTATTTCAGTTCCTGTCATTCTACAGCACACCTCTAAAATCAAAAAATTAGAACAAAAAAGGCAAACCTATAGCAATTCTCCTGTTGTATGATCAATTTCACTGACTATTCCAAATAATGTTTTCATAAGACCTTCCACAGTACATTTAACTGTTTTTTCCCCCTTAGCTTCAATTACCCATGGTATCAAATCAAGGTAGTCTGTTCCTTGCAAACTTTCATATGAACTGAAATTTTATTCTTGATCCATATAGAACCACATTTGTATAATAAGATAAAATTACTTTGATCTGGGTAAACTAGGAAGTCACTATGCTGACATGAGATTGAGGTGAGCAGACCTGGGGACTGGGTTCTTAAGTAAAGACTGATGCTGCTAATACACACCCAGATTGTTTTCCTGGGAATTACACTCTTGTCTCATTATACATATCATCCAGAATAGTGATTTCATTTGAACTCTTCACAGCCTCCCCACCGTCTCATTCTGCTACACCCAGCTGCCACCTTGGACTAGCCCAAACTGTCCCATTCAACGTGGTCTGTACTTCCCTCTAGTGTCTACTGTAAGAACTGACCCATGATGGGTATGTTTATTCTATGGAGATACTTTGGGGTGAGGTAATCATGACTGAATTCCAATGCCTCAGTCATACCCATTTTTTTAAAAAAGGTTTTACTGACACCATATTTCCCACAATGCCAAAATTTGTGTTTATCAAGGACTAGATTCTCTGCCTCAATCTCAAGTCAATATGCTCACCTATCAGTTTATTAAAACCAAAGTCATTTGATGTAAGCACTCTCCTTTCTCCTGGAATGTCCGCATCTTCCATTTTCACTCCTGCCTTTAAAGAAGTACCCCTTTTATGAGAACCCAGATAAATTAGACAGAGCAGATGGAGAAATGAGCAGAATGAACAGAAATGTAGAAAAGATAGAATAAAAATGGAGACAAAGGACAATTCTTTCCCAAAATGTGCAAAAGGGGAAAATCTGATGATAAAAGAAGATTGATTATTGAAGGAAGGATTTATATAGTAAGGGAAAACATTTATTTGTAACTTTATCTCCAGAAAAGAATAAATAATGACTAGAATATATCTCAGAGAAAATAGCAGAGGGCCCTTCCTCTCACAATCTTTCACTTTTCCTTATTGTATTTCCTTTCACTTTTTCATATATCCCAACAGAAGTATGATCAATAAATATTTACTTAGTTGAACTGTAGCAATTGTAGAATGTTGAATTACCAGATTCTGAAGCCCAATAAGCATCAAAGTCATGATTTTCTCGAAAGATTCATGCTTTTGTCTAAAAGGTACTCACCACATCACTACCTCCTCCTACTTACTGAGAGAAGGGTACTCCAGAAAAGTAGCTCCCTTACCATCACTGTTTATATCAATTTTATGAAACACCAAGTTGGTGAATTCTTCAGGACTCAGAGTTTGCTGGCTACTGAGGGCTTGCACACCCCCTCAAAGAAAAATCAAATCAGCATATAACTTTGCAGGAAGCAAGTATATTATGCAATCTTTCTACCCCAAAGTGACAGAATTTGGTGAACTATTAATGCAAATTCTGCAATCCAAGCTGTTTCAGGTTTCTAAATAAATAAAAAGATTTCATGTCAGTTTTGGGTAATGAGCTTTAGAAATTAAATTAACTCTCCTAGGTCCCATATAGTAGTGAAACCATTTGATTTCTATTTTTTTCTTTTTGGCTTATTTCTGCTAATATGAATCTTCTAAGTCCATCCATGCTATCATAAAATCATCCAATTTGTCATTTTTAACTGATGAGTAATATTCCATTGTGTATCTATATCACATCTTTTTCATTTAGTCATCTGTATGGGGGCATTTTGGTTGCTTCCATGTCCTTGCAATTATAAATAGTGCTGCAGTAAACATTCAAGTACAGGTAAACAAAAATCCATGAAGAAAAGTCAAAACAAACCAACAATGAAATTGAAGTACACAACTTGGGGGGGCAGGGTGGGAATGGTCATGGAGGGGGGGTGAACCCCAGAAATCACAGAGATGTGAAATTTATATATATATAAATTATTTTTTAAAAGAAATTAAATTAACCACAAACTGAGGTTTCTTATGTAGCACAAAGGAATCAAGTCAACATATTAAGAAACAAAATATGCAAGGAGCCTACTGGAAAGAAAATCTTAGTGGTCACTATCAAAAGAACTCTAGACCCAGAAAATAATGCTTTCAATTTCAGACTGATTGCCTTTGATCTTGTGGATGAACATGAAATATATTGCTTCTTCATGAGGCACATTTACTACTGTTTGCCCCATAAAGTCTCTAAGGCTCCCCTTTTACCTTCTAACACAGGCACCCCAGTCTTTGTGCATTTGCCTCAGAAGGACATGACTCTCCTTCTTGCCCTGCTAACACCTTTTCATCATCAGAGCTGTCGGGGGACCCAAGGAAAATGACATTTCCAGTTTCCTAGAGGGAAGATTTAACCACTTTCTCCCTTCCCCACGCCTTAAGTCATTAAATTAAATGACCCATATTTGATGTAGAAATCCATAATAAAATAAAAGGGGGGACGGAATTAATCACCTGGGATTTTGAACATAACTATCTTGATTGAATATGAAAGGATCTTTAGAAAAATTGCTGGCAACATATTTCAATTAGAGAGCAAGGTCTGAAATATGGTTATTTCTTGCTGCTTCCCAAGCATTACTAATCCTAAATCCAGGATTAATTATAATAAACAGTGGTGGTAAAGCACCATTCTTGACCTTAACAAGTGAGTCCCCCCAGTTAAGTATATGGTAGTGCTTGGAGCAGTGGCTAAAACCATAGACCAATGAGTTTATGAACATGTTTTAGTTTCTCGATGTTTTGGAACAGGTCCAAAAATGCCTAAAAAAATTGGCTAAAGATAACCGATCACATGGTTATGTCATAATAAAAGATTATGAAATTTCTAGAATTTGTCCATGATCCATATCCAGGCAATATGGTAAAGTGAAAGCTAGAGTGGAAGGTCAATGAGGCCTAGAGGGCTATTTTTAGAGGGGGTGATCAGTGTAATGTGTGTTTCCCTCTCTTTCTGGGAGAAGCAGATGGGGGGGGGGCAGGAGGCATAGCTTGTTTTTTTCTTCCCTTCCACATTAGCATTTCTCTGCTTCTTCATGCAGCTCAGTTACCTAGGAGCAGGAAAGCCTGATGGGGCAGCAACTATCAGAATCATGAGTTTCAGGGCTCTCTGGATAGTCAATGGGGGAAGAATACTCTTTCTTTCTTCTTTTTTTTCGGAAAAAAAATTTATTTCTGGAAGATAATACATTGTGAAGTTTCTAATCTAAGACAGAGTTGAACGGAATTTGAGGGTTAAACATTCATCACACAAAGCTTTTCATACTTCAGATATTTTTTTTTCTCTATCACAGACTCCCTTTTTACCATCTTTCAAGGTTTCCTGTTCCAATCTCTCCAATAAATATAAGGGCCTGGTAACAAAGATCCACAAAGAACTCACAGAACTCAACAAAAACAAGACAAAAAGCCCAGTCAAAAAATGGGAGCAGATTTAAAAAGACACTTCTTCAATGAGGAAATATAAATGACCAATAGGCACATGAAAAAATGCTTAGCATCACTAATAATCATGGAAATGCAAATCAGAACCACAATAAGATACCATCCTACACCAGTAAGAATGACCATATCAAAAAAATGAGCAACAAGTGCTGGTGAGGGTGTGGAGAGAGAAAGGGACACTTCTAAGCTGCTGGTAGGAATGTAAACTTGTCCAGCCACTATGCAGACTGTGTGGTGGTCCCTTAAACTACTGAAAATGGAACTGCCATTTGACCCAGCAATCCCACTGCTAGGGATCTACCAAAAGGTTACAAAAACTCTAATCTGGGAAGGAAAATGCACTCTTTCTCCAAAACTCCGACTCTGATACCTTGAAACTCCATCTGCAGGCTCCAGGCCTGGGTTCTCAACACTCCACAGTGACACCTTGGACTAGACAATTCTTCCTCATCCAGGACTGTCCTGAGTATTAGAGAATGCTTAGCAGCATTCCCGGTCCCCAACCAAGTGCCAGGGCTAGCTCCCTTCTACATCTTCCAGCTAATAATCAAAAATGTCTCCAGAAATTACTGCATGATCCCTGGATGAGGGGAAAGGCAAAAGTGCTCCTGGCTGAAAACCACTCCCATGCTCTACATCGAATATTCTTCTTCTAAGGTTCCAGGTGTCCAGGGGGATAAGACCCCAAAAAAGTTCCACACTCGCTTCTTTTCACAGTGTCCCACATCTAACTCATGGAAAACATCTTAGCATCTTGTGTTCCAACAAATTCTAGCAATGCAGCTGCTTCCTAAACATCATCCTACCACCCTGCTGCAAGTCTTTTTTCTGTAGATTTCTGAAGTATGAGTGGAATACCAGAATGATCTGTTCCTCAAAATGTCAGATGCATCCACATTTCAATGGTCTGCTTAGATCTTTTTCTGCTTACCTGAGAGTGCTTAACCAACATTCCTTCTCATAAAACCTCCTTTTGACAATTTAATAACCTTGAAGTGAGATGAAGATGTGACTAGTTCCTTTGTAAATTCCATCTATACTCATAACACTTTGGCTGAGTATCATTTTAACATCCTGTTATGTGTTGAGAGAACTTATATTTTAGTTTCTCTTATTGTTTATCTGGCTGTTTTTTTTTTTTTCATTTGCTTTTAAATAGAAAGTATGTTCACAGGCCACTAATTTTCTATAACTTGATACTGAATTAATTTATTTAAACATTTCCCTATTTTAGGTTTGCTGGGTTTTTTTTTTTTTTTACTATCTTTAGTAATTTTATCTTAAGCGTTTCTGTGATATAAATCAGGGCTTTTATCTTTGATGACTGTCTTTCCTGACCAAAAGTAAACACTACTGGCTCTAAAATGAAATTAAGTGTCTTGTCTAGATTATTAAATTTCCAAGGATATTATATTCACTTATGCTCCCTCCATAGTGAGTGAGGATGCCCTTCTTACTATGCCCCTTGCAGAATTATATCTTCTTGGTTTTAAATATTTACTATTAGTGACAAATACTATTTTTAAATTAACTTATGCTGTGTGCTTTTATTATTTTCATTTTTCTACTTTCTTTTGGTTCTTTTTCTAAACACTTTAAAGAAAATCTCAGTTACTCAATATTTTCTTTCCATACTTGTTTAAACATTTCAATTGATGGAAATAAATTTGCCCATGATTTACACAGTCACTTTTACATTTTCTAAGAATCCTTCCCCCCACCAAAATGGATATGAGGCAGGCAAGAAAATGCCCTTAATTTTGTGACCTGAAAGTATTCCTAAAAGCATAGATTCTTTGGTACTAGCATAAGACCTCTGCTCCAAGTACTGTGAGGCGAACGTGATAACTACTACACTATGGAAACATCCACTGCTCCAAGTACTGTTTAGGAATAATCTCTTAGATTCCATATGCTGTATTACACATTAACAGTTTTAAAATTACACATTAACAGTTGGGTATATTAAAGAAGATAATTCAAAACAAATAGGGGGCTGTGAACGCTCTCTAAAATATTTTAGGTTCTTAAATTTATGTTGCAACAAATAATATGTACGCAGAATTCCTGACTTTTAAGGTTTACAAAGTACAATTACAAAATTCATCTTAGTGCTTTTGTGTGTGTGAATGATCGAAGTGGGCTTAAAGTGGTGGCAAAATTAGCATTCTACTCTTAAATTATTTTCAGATGTTGTTGTTTGTTAACTGTACATTTGCAAAACTGCTTTATATTTTAGTCGTTTTTGTCCATTTTTGAGATGTTTGATTATAATTATAGTTTTATTCATCATTTTTTCATTCATATTTACTAATATTTCTTCTATGTATTTTTTTTTTTTTTGTATCTCCCCTGCTTTATCTATAAAAAGAATTTGGGCAGGATTTTTTTCCCAAGACATAATTCTATTTTTCCCTGTTTCTAGGTTATAAACTCAGCATTCATAAAGTTTATTTATCTCTACTTAGATAGTGGTCCACTGTCACTTTTTTTTTTTTTTTATACTCTGGGGTCTCTTTCACCAAGTGATAACAAGTATCTGGTAATAACTAGGCTCATTCCATTGGTGAGGGTATGGAAATAAGATTAATAAAATTACATGCTAAACAAGGATCTGAGCTATCTATTAGAAATACTTTTGTTCTGAGAAAGATTAACCCTCAGGTATCTTCATTCCTCATCTACCTTTATTACTTTATAAATCATTCTGTATTTTAGCTGCTCCCCACCAGATATTTTGCACCAAGATAGAGACTATAAGTTGTTTCAAAAGATCATGTCTATTTCATTTTTTATTTCAACACTCTGCTAAATTTGTAAACTTCCCTCTGAAATGAACTGAAAAGAAAATGTCAATTGGAAGTAAAGTGCTAAGTAACCAATAAGATAATGTAATACTGCTTCAGCAATTCAAAATGTATGTCCCAAGAATTCTAGAACATAGAAAGCTCTGTTACCAACTCCACAGGAGGGAAAATGGAATTAACTATACAATATTCTGCAAAGAATACTACTTCACTTACCATGAAGATGTTCAGTAGTTCCTTTCTATCAAACGAACCATTTCCATCAGTGTCATACAACTTAAAATACCATTTTAATTTTTGCTCCATTTTTCCTTGTACAACTAGATTTACAGCAGCAGTAAATTCTAAAAAGTAAATAAATCCACCCTATGCAAAGCAAGGTGGGAAGGGAAATTAATATTTAAGAAGAGCATTTTATTTATTTGAGAAGTCATCATTCATGAGCCAGACCTTTAGTACAAATGAACACAACACACTTACAACCCACAAGTTCTCAGTGTAGAGCTTTCCCCTGTTGCTTCATTAAAATAAAAGCACATAGCAAAAGTGTATGGAAACAGAAAACTTTCATCTTATAGGTAAGTAACCTTTTATAGAAAATATTGCTTATGCCAAAAAAAAAAAAAAAAAAACAAACTCATCTGAAATGTTGCAGTGGAAGCAGCCCTCACCTTAAGACCCTACAGCAGATGTCTTCTCTTGAACATTTTCATCTTTTATCCTCCACTGAGAGAGACCAGGCACCAAATTTTAAAAAAGGGAAACATATCAAACAGCTAATACTGTACTCCATTTTAGAGGACCTGATGAACATTTTTGGTGCACTGATCTCCAGTGCTTCACTTTCAGTATGAATCAAGATGTAGAATGTTTTTTTTTTAAATAAGAATTGTGTTGCATTAGCAAGTCTTTGAAAGATTAATGGTTGCAAACATACATGTTATTGGGCAGAAGGAAGGATACCCTGCAACCTCTAGACCTGCATGTTCTAATGGGTTCTACCATCAGTCACATGAAGAGAAAACATTCTTTAGTGATTAAGAACTCTAAGAGGAAGGAACTGTAATACAATTGGTATGCAAAAAAGCGAAGAGAGGGAAAGAATATAGTTTCCAAATCAAACGCCCAAATTATCCATCTCTTTATGGATAAATACTCAGGCAAACAGGATTGGCCCAAGACAGGGCTGCTAAAAGCTTGCCCTAAGACTAAAACACTTTCTGTGGGGAGCCACAGGAAAGGGGCAAAAAGGGACAAACAATTGTGAAAGGAAAAGAGAAGATCAAAATAAAAATAAAAGCTATGACTGTCAGCCTGTTTTTAGTGTCTTCTTCCATGTGATAGGGGTGATGTGATGAGACTGGGTAGCTGTGGACTCAGCTTGGTAAGGCTGCATTAGGATGGCAGCCATTTTTCCATGGTGGGTGGAGACTCGGAGAAGGAAGGCTGATGCTTTCTTGAGAGAGGGACAAAGGGGATTTAGGAAGGAACAGGCCTGGAGAAAGCTGGACAAGAGCTTTCAGGACAGAAAGCTGGAGAAGAGTGATGGAGCAGCAAGGAGGCTAAAGGCCTTGGAGCTGTCTTTGCCATGTATCGCAGCAGGGCAGGGAATGAAGCCACACTGTGGGCTTCCATCCCCAGGCTGGGCCCGTGAGGAGCTTGGGAAAGCATGTTGGAGAAACGTGTGACCTATGTGAGCTGACTTGGGTACCCAGTACTTGGAAACTTGCTTTAACTTAGAAACTGCAAAGTTTGGAACTTTTCTGGAGACCTGAAAAGAACTTGGAGAGCTGCTGTTTTCATCGTGAGACATAAGAAGTGGTTGCTGCTCTTATTTCTACTGAGTCTTGGTGGGTTGGGGATGCTTCAGAGTCTAAGCAAAAAGCATGCTGGAGCTGTGCCTTAGGAGGAGGATTGATGATGCCATCTTGTTTTCTTCATTTCTTCAAGATAAAACAGTCACCAATTAGTTGACACATGTGGTTGCAGGACCCATGTGTAATTTTTTGGACTAGAGACTGAACCATGTAGTAAGATTACCAAAAGAATCCCTGGTACCATCAGTGACTTTTTAATATTTTGTCTTTTTATTGAATAAATCTTGTTTGTGCCTCCTTTTAAGGCAGTATGGTCTTGCTACTGCTACTACTCCTGTAAAGGCTGAGATGAACCCGATGAGTGGCTGGACTTAAAGGGCCAGTTGCTCCCATTTGTACTTTTAGTTAAGTACCCTGCCTTGCTTGTTTTGTTACCTGATTTTACATGTCCCCCAAGTCCCATGGTACCAGTCCAGGCCTAGAAGCAAGAGCAGCTTTTTCACATGCCTCTCTGTTTCATGTGCATCTTCCAGGTCACCTTCTTGATCTTTCAGTCTTCTCTAGTTTCTTCCTGGTTTGCTCCACCCTCCCTTGGGTCAGGCAGGGGACATAGAACCTCCACTTTTCCTGGGGACCTGCTGTTACTCTTCACCCTTTTGGTAAAAACATTTTCTCCTTCATTTCTTCCCCCAAACCAGTCCTCTCACTGTTAATTCTCAATTAGAATATGAAAGATTCAGGAGGGCCAGGCAAAGGTGTTGATGGTTGAATGCAAGTTATGAGAAAAAAACTACTAGAGAGATGACTTGGCAGGGGCTAAGGTTGATTTGGAAGTAATGAACCAAATGACAATTCATTAATAAAACAAAGGGGTATTTAAAGGTGAAGGCAGAGATGCAAGGTGTGCCCTCCATACTAGGTCCTATTCAGTGACATTTAAGTAGCGGTTCCTGTTTGAGTTCTTTGTGAGAAGGCCAGTGGTTGAAGAGCTCCAAAGCAACCAGCACAAAGAAACTCCCACCACACCCTTTCTTCACACTGACATGTTCTGTGGGGTGCACTGGTGCCTGTCAATCTTAACAATGGACATTTCAAACCCTGCTCTTCCAAATGCCCAACTACCTTAAGGTGAGTAGCTTCAGAGAGATGTGTAACCCACTTTCTGTGTTTTTGTCACATGAGTTCAATTCCCATGGTAGCACAGTCAGTCCAGAAAACAAGCCATCATTTTGCAGTCTCTTAGGAATACTCAGGATGTCAAGTGCCATCTACAAAACTGGATATGACATAAAGTACTCTTTTCCCTTGAAATAAATGACTTTACACTTTGCACTTACAGATTTGTAAGGTAATATGTGTTTGAGTCCCAAGCTTCTGTGCCTAGTTCCTCCAAGTTCATAGGAAAATCACCAAGAGTTCTGAATGTGAAGCAAAGAATGCTTGACTGATTAGTAACTTCTTTCTTAGTAATTTTTTATAAGACAGCAGCATCTCAGATATTGGAAGTCAATGTGATAATCACTATTGCATTGTCTTCAAAATGTATTACACTATTTAATTTGCTATGGTGTGGGTGTTTTATCTCTAGAGTTAGAAACAATAAGAAGAAAACATTTAAAAATCATTTCACTACATTTGGATACTAGATTTCTGCATTTTACAACTTAAGCACCATTACTCAATCAATAACTTTAATAATTCACATACAAGATATGCCTTGTTGCTTTTTTTTTTTAGACTAGGTCTCGTTATTTTTGCCCATGGAACCGCACCGCAGGCTCTCATTGCCTGGGGTACTACAGACTCAAGCAATCCCCAGCCTCAGCTTCCCAGGTAGCTGGGATTACAGGTGCGCACCACCACGCCCAGCTATTTTTTTGGAACTAGGTCTCGCTACGGGCCCCAGGTGGGACTCGAACTGCGATCCCTAGCCCCAGCCGCTTCATAGGCTGATGCCACCGTGCCTGGCCCAAGATATGCTTTTTATTAATACATCAAAGACACTTAATACATCTTCTAAAGGAAATTTGTTTGACTACACAAAATCTAAGTGGTTTTACCTTTCTCCACCTGCCTTTCTTAAGGCTACCACTTCACCTTATCAATCCCTAGTTGTGTATGATGAGACAAGGAAATTATATTACTATAGAGGTGAAATTTATTTAAGTGAGATCAAGATATCCTATTTCCAGTTTCAGCAAGATGTGGCCATTTATTTTTCCGAAAACAGGACTGGAAGATGAAGAAGATATAAAGATACATCTGCTTCCATATCTTTCTCTGATGTCTCTTGGGCTGAGCAGCCAATGGGGAGTAGTAGTATATCCAGTCTTCTGGGTTCACTCAGAGATGAGAGGAATCTTCATGTGAAGACTGCACATCAAAATGTTGCTCTTCTGGTTTGCTCTAATGCTGATTCCACAAAACCCTTATATCTCATGATGACTTGCTTCACTTTACAAGTCCTGTTTTGGTGATGACATTGTTGATGTCATCTGCATGATAAATGACAACATTCCAGATTAAGCAATGTTGCCTTTTAAACATTTAGCATTTTGGATATAAGTACAGTGAGTGGGTAGTCCTCACATCTCTGAAAACTCTGGGCAAGTCCTACCAGGAGATAAGGGTAAATAATGCCATTGTATGGTTTTAAAATAGATAATTTGGACAACCAAAGATGATTATGGATGAGGAAATCCTTCTTCTTAGATGAGAGTAACCTTCTTCAAAAGCTCCTAGTAGTGAAATAGTTTGTTTCATTTCAGCACTGATATGTAGTCAGCGTAATTAAACCCAACTATGGACAGCACACTATACTACTTAGAGTTTATTGATATTCGTATTCACAAGATGATTCTGGTGAACATGATTTAATAGTTTGTGTTAGTATTGGAGAAGGTTTTTTGATGCTTGTTCTAAAAATCAGAAGAAAAACGAATTATTACTTTTGGCTTATCTATAGAATTCAAAGACAGGAGAGAAGGATAAGAGACACAGAGAAGGTGAGATGTTTCTGCCAATGTGATTACAAAGAATGTAATAGAGAATATCAAAGACTTTTCTTTGGAGCTCTCCAAGGGATCATGGTCAAGTCTGTTTCTATGGTTGAGATATGGGCATTCACAGCGCATGGAGCAATCTGGAAATGTCTGATGTCTGCTGGTCTTGAAACAGAGTGGGGTTCATAGACATCCTGCATCAGAATCACAGTAATATAAATAGATCTCCAGTCCCCCAACCCAAACAATAGCAGCAAAATTAGTCAATGGGGTCCTAGATTTTGCATATAAAAATGTTCCCCTGATAAGTCTTACATATTCTAAGGTTGGGGAATCCGAGACCTATGCTGTTTTTTTTGTCTGTGTCTTTTTTTGTAGGCCATGTTATCACCCAGCCATCTCTCCAAGAGGCTAATGTAATTATGACTTATTCTCACTTGAATTTATGTAACTTTATTAAGACTAATTAGAAAAATTATGACCCATATGGTTCAGTCTCAGAATAAAGACATTGTTATTCGAATATAATCCAACAATCAAAAATTAATTTCAAAATAACAGAAGGTCTGTACTTGCATTTCTGGAACTAACACAAGTTCTGAGAAATTTATGTATTTCTTCACAACACCCCCTTCCTCTCCCTTCTGCTCCTCTACACACTCCCTGCTGCTCAGTCTTCAGTTCTCCCTTTTATTCAGCCCCTTTACTGCCAAACCTCGCCTGAGAGCTCTTCATCCTATTAGCCCACCAATTATTCTCATAATTCTGCATCACAAAATGTTAAAAAATTAGTTTGGCTGGCAGGACACTCATTTGAAGTTGAAGGAGGGAAGGAAATTAATGCACACTGTGATTCTATAAGCCTCAGGAAGGAGAGTTTGGGAGTCTATCCACAAAATCATTTTAATCCCCAAACACAGTTGTATACACTGTTTTTAGGATGGAGTGAATTATATGGAAGCATTAAATGGGGTCAAAGTATGGAAGCATAGAAGTTTCTCACATTCCTGAGGGAGTCTTGCTCCACTAACATGTTATAAGTCATTTTGTAAGGGAGTTAGAAAATAAAAGGAGAAAAAACTATATATGGAGATATCAAATTTAAGTTTTCTTGTAAGCTCTACAAAGCGTGAAGATTGTAAGGCATATAAAAAGATTAATTTTTTCCCTTTCTAACACTTAGAAGGTGAAACTTGAGATATCTAATTTAATCAAAAGCACAAGATCTCATGGTGCTTCTACCCAAGAGAAAACACATCTGTGAAATATATGGACTCCAGACACTGTTCATGGCCTATCATCAACCACAGCTACTTTCAGGATAAGATGAAATTGGAGGTAGAGGCCGGGCACGGTGGCTCGTGCTTTGTTAGCTTCAGCCTATGAAGTGGCCGGGGCTAGGGATCGCGGTTCGAGTCCCGCCTGGGGCCCATAGCGAGACCTAGTTCCAAAAAATTAGCTGGGCATGGTGGCGCGTGCCTGTCATCCCAGCTACCTGGGAAGCTGAGGCTGGGGATTGCTTGAGTTTGTGGTACCCCGGGCAACGAGAGCCTGCGGTTCCACGGGCAAAAATAGCAAGATCTAGTCTCAAAAAAAAAAAAAAGAAAGAAAAAGAAAAAAGAAAAAAAAAGAAATTGGAGGTAGAAAGTTAAACTTCACAGCTTAGATTCATATAAAAATGTCACAGCATTCATTACTAAGTGTAAGAGTTGTGGTTAGAAAGGAAAAAAGGCTATCTCAAGAACTGTGTTAATCACTTTCCATGCATTATGTCTAATACCAACAGCAGCTTTGATGTAGCCTTATTATTCCTGTTTTAAAAATGAGAAAATTGGGCTTTCAAAGGTTAAATAAATGAGCTAAAATAACAAAATTAGGATGTGGGCGAGTCTGGAATTCAAACCCAGCATTGCTTTTCCTACCACCTGCTCTTGCCCTTAAAACTCATTGCACTGAATTCTAGACTAGATGGATGGGACATATTCAATCCAGTGCATTGTGGATTCTGGTGTGTGGACTATTTGACAGTGGAGCTGTATGATGCGAGGTGACCAAGAGTATCTGAGATAGAATGCCTATGGCCCCGTGTTACACACTGATGCCCAAGGCAAAGCTGCTCTAGGTACTCTAAGCTGCTCAGTCTCAGGGAGGCAGTCAGCCCAGAGGGCTCTCCTCACCCTTCCCCCCAGAGCCATCTGGCTCAGTAAAACCTAAGTTACTGTTTTTTTCAGCTCTCCTGCTCCCTGGTGACTCCAATGAGCAATTCTTCCATCCATCTTGGAATTCTTGGTTCCCTTCTCCCTGCCCTGGGCTTAGCTTATAGCATAGCCTATGGTTTCTGTAGGAAACACTCCCAGCCGCCTCTCAGGAAATGGTCCTGCTTCAGCTGATTCTGTTCTTCGTCTTCTCCATGTGCTTGGCTAGGTATCGATAGTCATGCATTGCTAGCAACTAATCCTTACTTTACTCGGTAAAATGAGGGGCCACATACTTGCACTGCAGTCCTGACTAATTGAAGGGCCACATACTTGCACTGCAGTCCTGACTAATTCCTCCTGGCAAAATCCCTGGGTGAAGTCTCAGTGCAGACACCACCTAATGTGCCCAACATGGTGCTTACACATCACTCCCTCTCTGTTTGAGTGACCCTAAGAAAAAGATACTGAAGAACCATCTTAGTATCTTTATATTTCAGTATCTTAGTATATTTCAGAGCCATCTGCTTTGGGATTTCATTGCAGTAAAAGAGTCATGAATTTATATGGTGGGTACTGTCATTCCATTGATAGAGAATTTCAGTACTGGAGTCAGTTCTTCATTTTTCAGGAGTGGAGACAATAAATGTAATAATCAATGGTAACTAGTGGTATGGATGTAACACCTGCAGTGCAGAGATGTGCAGAAATGGCCAGACTTCATTCTAAAGTTACCAGAGAAGGACAGAAAAGAGCGAGGAAGCACAGCAGGAAGGGGAGGAAGCCCAGTGAACTATAATGGAGAAGTGAAGGGGTGCTCTGCTGCTGGGTGTGATGTGAACATATACCCCTAAATTTGAAGGTGGTGAGAGGTGTGCAGGGCTATAAACCTATGTTCCCTCAATTAAAAAAAAATAGCATTAAAACTATAATTACTTATTTGTTCTCATGTATCTTCTTATTAATGAAAACAAATAATCTAAATAGAACATTTACAAAATTACAGGTCCAAATTAAAATTGTTTCCTCCTATAGCATTAACTTTTTGTGACTTTTCACAAAGTTCTAGCTCTGAAAAATTCATGAACTGGCATATCCCCTAAACTGAAGACATTTGGATCTTTTCATGTGCCACTTTTCTATGACATTTATCAGCTGTGGTGAGTATTTGCAACATATGAATTGAAATCTCTGCCTGAAAATCCTTACTCAGATGGTCATAAGTAAGGAGACCAGAGAGTTAGTATCAGCATACAAGTATGATTATATGATTGACCAAAAGTTATCAGTGATATGTTATTTGCATTTTAGCATATGTCAGCTACATACACGTGGATGCTTCTAAAATGTTTTTGTGAATTTTTAAAATCTGTCAGGAAGATTCTATATTAAGGATTTAAGACCTAACACATTATCATGATAGATACTTATGGCAACAGCAAGGATCATCATGATCAACCAAGGAACCATGGAAACTTTCTGGAAAAAGGTTTGTTTCTATAAGGTGAAATATATACTACTTGGTAAATTGGGTTTATAGCATGATCTTTATGCAGATCAGACACAGTTGTTCTTGACTTGACCATGACTGTACAAAATTTGAGAATTCCAAGAGAAAGGGCTTCTCCATATTTACCAAACAAGCTCCTGTTTACAAACAGATTTCTCAGACATCAGGAAGTTCTGATGATCTGGCCTCAGAAAGCAACCAGCCAGGCGGGTGTCCAGTCATCAGTGAATCACCAGCAGCCAATGTGAGCTGGGGGAAGACATGATTATGGTCTGAGTTTGCTCACTTCTGAAGGACTCATGAGACAAGCCCACTGGGGCTGTTGAGAGGGCACCCCTGTGCCTAGAGCTTCCTCAAAGCTCCTCAAAATGGGAACTTCCCCTCAAAGACACCAGTCTAAATTGATACTGCAATGGATAAAATTAAATTCAGTCTCACCCTCATTCAATCAGCCTCTACTAAGAATGTTTTATTTCACATGTAAGAGCCTGGACCACTGTTCTTTAATGAAGATAAGAGCTGAATGGAGATTGTAGAAAAAGGGTCACCTGTGATATGTACATACTATACCTATGCCGCTTGTTTCAGGGCTGTGCTATTTACTGTCACTGTAACTAAAAGAAAAGTCAGAGACCCAGATCTCAAATTAGAATCTCTTCTACAGACACATGATACATAGCTTTCAGTGTCAGAAATGGGCTTAAAACCCAGTTTCTTGCCACCAAGACTGGTGTTTCTGGATCAGCACAAGTCATCAGCAGCATATTAGATCCACCTGGCAGCTGAAAGTCATGCACTGTTTTGACTCAGTTGGATAGAGGTGAAGACCCAGTCACTGGCATGTTTTATAATACCCCCAGGTACTTCTAATAGGTAAATAGAATTAAGAACCACAATTCCAATCGATTTTGTTAAAATATACAATAACAGCAGCTTCCATTGACATGTACGCCAACAGATAAAGTTGAAAACTTTAATAAACACTTGCGTTTCAGTCCAAATGTCGATGTATTATGTTTGCATGTATATAAATGCTTTGTAAATTACAATGTGGGAAACAAATAGGGAGTGAGTTACTCTTGCCAAATGCTTCCAGAGAGTTTCTATGTGGCTAGCTCCCAAGTCAGTAGCTTTGGTCTTTACCTTTAAAAGATTATAGCTTAGTGGTGTACAATCGAATAGACGGCCGTTTGTTGCCATAAATGTGTCTAACGAATAGCAGCAGTAATTGCAGTCACCTTGCATGTAGACAACTAGATGCAGCATTATAAGCTGCAGGGCAGCCAGGGGGTTAATGAACATCAGTAATTATTACACAAGTTAAAAGCCAGGTTGCCTGCTCCACTCTTTAAGGGCTCCCACAGAAAAAGAGGCTGAGGAGCCAGATAACAAAAGGTCATTTCTGAATTTCAAGCAGAGCTGGGGCTCTCATGCAGGTGTCCTGGGTTAGATTAAGAGGATAGTCTAAACTCTAAGATGCTTCCCATTTAATTAATTTTATTCCATGACTGGCAAGCGTTGCAAGGGGCTTATGTTGCCCCAAACAGCACAAATGATTACTGTTTAAATTGTTTGTCTAAAGCCCCAGGATTGATGACAGATGAGAAATGGCAGGAAAGCACACCACCACCACCACCACCACCACCACCACCTGTAGGCACCACCCTTTCATTTGGAAGTATAATTCGAGCTCAATAAAAAGAACAAGTTTAGTCTTCACTGTTATCAAACCTGTGGGGGCTGTGGGCAGAGTTATCTGCATTTTGCAGATAAGCACACACGTCTCTGTAGTCTTCATTCCACATTTTTTTTCAAAGTTTTACACTATTTTACATGAGCTTGCTGATAATGGGCAGCATAGGTTTATGTCTAAAGAAATGAAGATTGTGTCACAGAGAGGTTAAGAGGCTTGTCCGAGATTACACTCTGCAAATAGGGGTCAGAGCTGGGACACAAGGCCCACAGTCCTCCCCAGGGGCAGCTTCCACATGCCATGTGGGCTGTGCTTCATATTATAAAGAGGTTCCCCGAAGAGCTCACTTAAGAACAGCAATGCATTAAAGCTAAGGTTTGATTTATGAACATGTTTACGGGTGAAGTACTGTAATAGATATTGTCGTGATCACATATAAATCACACAGCCTACTACTTAATCTTCACTCTTCTTTCAGGTTAAACTTTCATGTTTCTAAGAATTCACTCATTAATTCCCTCACTTTTGAGTTCCAGGATCTAGCTGATGTTGCTAATTAAATAACCTGAGAACTTGCTTTGGCTATTTCCCCCCCCCCCCAAACTATTTAGAAGTAGTGTCATGTTCTGATTTAGTATGGTTTGAGTTCAAACCCATAAACTCAGAGAAACTATTTAGCTCCCTTGTAAGACCTATTGGAGTCTTATAGGAGGTACATCTTCTGACAACTATTATAACCATCTCCCCCTTTACTCTTTCTGCACCAGTAATCGGAATATATTACCCATTTCTGTCCACCAGAATGGCCTCATCCCCACCTCCTGCATGCACGTATCTCACAAATGATTATTCTTAGAGCATTTTGACCCAGTTTAAGAGCCGACAGTGACACTCTATTTGGATAAGAACCGGATGCCTAAGTGTGTCCCTAGAGGATATATATTTACCCTCACACCTGGTACAGCAGTGGAAACACAGACTAGAGGGATTAGGGCTGACTTTTTGTTCTGAGTCTCCAAACAAGTCACTAGTGGTATCACAGCACTCCGAGTGCTTCTGTTCTCAGCTATGGCACAAGAGTAAATGTTCCAGTAACAGTAATCCTTACAGAGCGGAAGATACAGATGAGGTGCCTAAAGTGTATGTTCCCCAGTTGAACTCCAGCAGTATTCTTCTACCTTAGTTAGGTCCCCCCACACACCCTCCTCTATCCACCTCAGACTGTAATTTGAGCTCTTCATGGTACTTCTCAACTTTTTTAAACATAGGCTTTGATGGCCATTTAAGGCACAGCCCTTACAGTCACATTGCCATCACTCCAGTTCTACTTGTAGTTTTAGGTAAGTTAATAGGGCTCTCTGTACCTCAGTTTCCTCATCTGTAAAATGGAAATAATAAAAATAGCTACTTGTTAGGATCTTCTTAGATAATAAATGTATTTAAAACATGGACCGGCATAAAGTAGAACCTTCTATTACTAGCAATTCAAGTTCTCCACATTTTTTAAGATGCCAAAATGCCTCAACTCCAGAAAGTTCTTCCTAATTCCACAACTTAATTTTTGTTGCATTTTTTGATCCCAGTAAATGTACCTTGAATGACACAGCTTTGCTATAATGTTATCCTATATTCCTGCCTGTCCAGAAAGGGGTTGGACCATTGGCACATTATTGGGCAAAGATTAAAAACAGTCCTCTAATGCCAGTGCCCCATTTGCCACCTTGATGCTAGAACAATATTTTGCCCTTTCAATCTTAATACCTTTTATTCTTTAAGGATGCATTTATCATCCCACTAGGTTGCAAACTCCTTTCAGGACAAGGGCCCTGTCTCTGCTTGACCTTCCTTCCACATGCCTCCAGGTACTCAAAAAACATTTGCAAGGGCAGTGGAATAATTCACTTGTTAAGAATGTGAGTTGGCTGCTGGTAATCCCTTCAATCACACAGCCCTCCCCATGTTCAGTCAATACATTCATTGCCTGAGATAGGCTATTGTAGTAGAAAAGCAGAAATCAAGATATTATTCTTAGCTCTTATGTTTCAATAGATTAAGCCATTCAGGATTCAGAGCATGAAATTATGTTGTAAACAAAAAGACTGGGGAGAATACATAATTAGAGCCATTTCTCAAGTTTTTCTATTGGGAGAAAAGGGAACTCATTGTGGGGGCCAAGAATGGTGAATGGTGAACAGTGAACCAGGAACATCATCAGGTGAGGCTGCATATTAAGAGTGAAGCACCTGATTTACTGATGAGGTGGAAACTCACCAAGTTCCCCAGAGCCTAACACAGCTTGGGAGAAAAGGCTCTACGGAGTTCTGACCAGGCAACTCTGAGCCTACTCAAGAGGTCTCCATACTTAGAGAATTAAGTGGCTGAGGGACAATCTGACCCAGGGAAAAGTCGGCTGAATGAAGCAGATGAGGAGAGATGGGTTCTCAGCAAACACCAAGGTGATCAGATGCTCCTGCAACCGCTATTAACACCTTGGGGTTTCCATGCTCCCTGAGAAGTAAGGAGAGAGCTTCTGTTAAAATAGGGATTAAAATATAAATTAACATCATTATGGAAAACTAAAGTTACTGTTCTTGAATATCTGATTATGTGAGCTAAAATTCTTACCCTATACATGAATAAAAAATAAAAATTTTAAATTTCTTTTGAAATAAATACTCTAAAGGAGAACTCAGAATTATACAGGCTCTCCTTGGTGTAAACATAGGGGATGGGGAAGAGGGAAGGAGAAAGGAATGAACAGAATTGCATACAGAAAAGAGGGCACTAAAGTTATTACTTCCCCTATTGTTTCAGGTCATCACTGAGGAAATATTTGCTCCACATATGCTTTGTGCCACTATGTTAGTGCCAGGTCTGAAGAGGCATATGGGACTGGAAGGGGGTGATTGATTTTTCATTTCAATTCTTTTCATTTCTGCACTGTTGTTAACGAGGATGAACTCAGGCGCCACTTGCACATAAAAGGAAGCAGACATTAAGAGCAAATTAAGAATCAGTGTGAAGAAAGTGTGGCCAGAGTGCAAAGAATATGGGATGACGGCAGAGGCCGCTGCTCCATCAGCAGGCTGGTCTGGACTCCAGCAGGGCAGAGCAGTTTCATTCATGTTCCCTGCAGCACACAGCCCAGACTCAGGCCTCCATCAGGAAGCAATTTCCAGACAGCAGAATGTTTTTCATGCGTCTCCAGGTGAAGCATGTAGATGCTCAGGTGAAGAAACTGCAGTCCCTGTCTGCCTTCCCAGTATTCTAGAAACCAGGAGCCAGCATTCACATTTTGCATTCTTTCTGATTGACCTCTCGACGCCAGCCTGATAGCAACAGGCCTGATAGTACTTGCCACCTTT
Organism: Uropsilus gracilis; assembly: GCA_004024945.1. Lineage (NCBI taxonomy): Eukaryota > Metazoa > Chordata > Mammalia > Eulipotyphla > Talpidae > Uropsilus > Uropsilus gracilis. The sequence goes on from PVHY01001815.1 coordinate 22,709, forward strand.
CACCAGTTTTTGCTTGGCAGTGAGTCTTCAGATACTCTCCCTGGCAAATCAAAGTATAAACAGGTAGTAGTGGTGAAGCAACTTTACAGCAGTGGGAAGAGAGGTCCTGCAACCCCATTTAATTCAAGTTCCACTCTCTACCCTGAAAGGGCTTAATCCTGAACCCAAGAGCCACACATGTTCAGCTTGCCATTTTAGTGAAATCTTCCTATTTTCAAAAAGTCCCTCAGTGCCATATTTGAGCAAAGCTAAACCTCAACCTTCAAATGAGCAGGATTTCCACATGGAATGGACAGTTCCGAGTCTCAGAACTAAGGGACTGATGTCTTTATCAGAAAGGCAGACTATTTTGAGGAGACCAACTGCCTTCACTTATCCGACCTGCAAAGATTTTCAAGTACCTTTGTGCTGTATCATCCTTAAACATCTTAAAATAATTTTGTTTATCATGTGCAATACACATACAGAGAGACATACACTGTTAAAACTAAGAGGCTTATAATTTAAGAACTCTGAACTGTTTTAGTTATATTTTTCCCAGCATACCACTATGTTCTCTCCATACCTTTATTTTGTAATAATGACATCACTGTTTCTCAGTTATTTTCAGATCTTAAGTACTGTCACAAAATTTCTGGTCTCCATTTATTATTGGTGGAAACATGTCTGGTCGGCCTGGGAAACTTTTCTGGTTGTTTTAATCTTACATTTCCTCTAACTTCTTTTATTATGGTTTTATTCACTGTACATTAGACCTATTAATCCCAGTTTAAGGATTTTTCTTTTTTGGAAAAACGTTGTGTGGTCAGGGACGGCAAGGCCAGCTGTCAGATCAGGGTATCAATTCGATTCAGGTTTAAAGGGAGAGGAAACGAAGGTTGGGCATTAAAGTCTTCAGAAATTTTTGCAACTCCCATTAAGCAGAAACCACTTGGGTCAAAGCAAGAGGTCAAAGGAGTGCCCCATCTTTCAAGGGTGAAGTAGCCTTGGCGTTTCTGTCACATTCACTTATTGGTGGTTACCGAAACCCTGGTGTTTGGGCTCAGAGCAAGCCTAGAGATGAATTTCCAAGTCATCTACCTGGGGTCCTGGTATGATGGAAGTGTTGCAGTGATCCTGGAGATCTGAGGAAGCAACATCAGGCCATTGCCATAAAACTGCCTCTACTACCAATGCGATGATTCAGTGTCATTATCTGTGTGCTGTGCCCAGAACAGTTCTAGTGCACTGTAAGTGGGTTACCTATGAGTGTTAACTACTGGTACTGAGAGTCAACAAGATGCTATGAGGGTGTATGTTAGACCAGGAATTGCAAGGAAGTGCTCTGAACTTCAGGATCTGTTTACTTTTCCTTTAAGCATACTCTAAAGGCTTGGTTAAATTCAGCACACAAGCCAATGGCAGGTACAAAATGACAGATTAAAAAAGAGGTCAGAAGTTTATTAGTATAATAAACTTCAGAAAGCTGGGAGAGGTGGGGCTGAGAGCAGAAGAGACAGAAAGATAAACAGCAAAACAATAAAGAGCAAGCACAATGACAAAAGCAGACATTTTCAGGAAAAACACTAGGAAACTTGGTCCCAGCAACATTCAGAGGGCCTGGGTGCCTTATGGTATTACATAAATGGGATGGTATTACATAGTAATGTAACCTTGCAGAAGAACTGTTAGACCTGAGAAACTACTGTCTAAAACAGACTTCCATTGTGAAAGGAGGTGGCTTAAGGCAGGTACATGGTGCCATAGCAACCCCGTAGAGAGGAGAGAGGAAAGACGTGTAAATAGGTCTGGAGGCTTCGTGGCACACACACATCCAACGACAGATGTTATAATAACTGTGAGAGCAAGAAAATATTTTACTGACATTTTGAGGAGAAATATATGAAATGTATTTTAGAATCACTTCCATCCTGATTTAAAGCTACAGAACAGCTCCATAGTAAGAGTAAATTCTCTAAGAATCTGAACAGATGATTGTTTCATTGATTCATCTCATTCAATAAATGGCTTTTTGTTTTTTCCTATGCATAATTATGATCTTTTAATCTCAGTTGAGAATGAATGATCCTAAGTCTTCTCATTCTGTGACTTGATTTTACATTCATTCCCCACTCCTTTTGTGGCATTAGTCATTGCTGCGTAGGTTCTCTTGCTCCCTAAGCAAACATAAAATCTCCAGGATAAATCATCACTACCAGCATAACTTGCAAGCCATTTAAATTAAGCTTTCTTGGGACCCAACAGTCCCAGGGCTGGCAGTGAGGTGCTCCTACCACTGGCACGTGCACCCCAGGACATGTGTTTGTAGATCACCTGCTCTTGCTTCCTCGACTGCGAGCTTCACTTAAAAAGCATGTCCTTTGCCTGCCCAGCACTCCTTTTCACACGTTCCAGTTCTTGCATCTGAGTCACTGACAAGCATGGTGCTTTCACAAACACTGAGCAAACAACAAAACTGTAGGCAAGGGATATGACATCAACGCCTGTGGAAAACAACTAAAGAACTTGACAGCTCATCTTCTAACCTCTCAGGAGCACTCTTAGAGCCTGAGAAACTGTTGTCTAGAACAGACTTCCATTGTGAAACCAGAATGCTGAGAGCAGGTTCACAGAGGCAGCCACAGCCACAACCATGTGGAGCAGAGAGACATGCTATGGGCGGACACACAAAGTATCCTACCTTAGTTGTTTTGGTTGATACAACAAAAATACCGCAGACTATAATTTAAACAACAGAATTTTCTTTCTAATGGTTCTGAAGACTGCAAAGTTCATGATCAAGGTGCAGCAGATTCACTGTCTACTGAGCCCCTTCCTCCTGGTTCAAAGACAGCTAGCTAGCTTCTCACAGGTACCTGCACATGGAGGAAGGGAGTGCCTATAAGGGTACTCAACAGGCTCCTGCTGGGTCTGCCCTTGTGACCTAATCACCTCTCAAAGACTCCACCTCCGAATGTCATCACACCACAAGTTAGATTTCAACATACAAATGTGGAGGGGGAACACAGACATTCAGTTTATAGCATTTCTGGAGCATACTGCGGAATGAAGTACAAATGCAGAATCTGCTTCATTTTCCCACCGATATGTTACCACTTGGCGGGCAAAGGTCCTTTTGTTTGCAATCGCCACTAAGTAAAATTTATGAAGCAGAAAATAGACATGCTAACAGGCAATGCTTAATTTATGTTTGATAGCAAAGAATGAATGACAATAATGTCCTAAAAAATCTATTCCTGACACTGCTACCAGAATTAAAATAGCTGTTAAATTTTGTGAGGTTTAGTTTTCCCCGTGACCTCCTTTTCAATCACCTGTTTAGGGGCTTTAAAGGGTGGTTGATGGACCAAGTTCAATTCCATACATCCTGAGAGACAGCCAGTTGTTTCAAATGTAACTGAATTAAAAAGCCCATCTTTCTCTTCTATTATCATTTGAAGTCTTCTAAAATTTACTACTTTTCTCTGAGTAGTATTTTTCCCTTCCCTTTTATTTTAGATGTCATATACATATTCTGAAATAAACAGGTACACAGGTCAAAGAATAACAGCACACAGGGAAAAAAAAAAGGCAGGGAGAACTTTGAGCCTGATACTCCAGGTGTTATATTTTTGTCTTTTTTCTTCTTTTTCTTATCTGTGTGTATTTTTTCAAGAAATAAAAGTTAATAAGCTGGAGCACCTTAGGAATGAGTAAATTTAATAGTTGAGAAACAATTTTCAGAAACCTCAATTTATCTGAATTTAAAACCCTAAGTGGCACATTTAAAATTAGTACAGTATTACATATCAATTATATCTTGGTTTAATAAAGGGTGGCTACCCCCCAAATCTTATAAATTGCTTTGTTTCTCATAAAAGTAAATTGGTCAGGTATGAAAAAAGTATTATAATGCATTCCACCTTCTGATTTAAGTACAGACAACATGTTGACTAATTTGTATTGATTTTATTTGCCCATCTAGATACAATCAAACCTTTAAAAGCAGGTTCCTGTAATTTGCTTTTCTATAAAATGTCACCAATGCATTAAACACTTTGAAAACAGTCTTAGTAAATCAATCTGCACTTATTAGATTTGGTTAAATGATAGCATTAGAATTCCATGCCGAGATTTAATTTGGTTTTAAAATAACTCTCTACATGCAGAACATTTCCAAGGGCGGAAAGGCTAGTTCCCAATTATTTTCATGCCGTCAGTGCTAAATGTGTTTAATGACTCGCTTACCTGCAGGCTGTGGGTTCTCTGAAGACTTCCCTGTTCAGTGGGATGCACACATTTTACCTCAGGCTGTTTTATATTTTAAAAAGTGGGAACTGCAGAAGCATAGCAATATGAAAAGTAAAAGGTCTTACCTTATTCTTGTCAAAGGTATTATAGACTTGATCAACATGATGATTGGCTCTTTGAAACCTTGCAGACCTAAGAGTGTCTTAAATTCATTCAGTGTTTGCAGGCCAGATGGGTATTCCATCATAAACTGTTTGCACCATACATACACATAGGTCTCTCTAGCAGAAACTGCTGTCTGAGCACCAGCGACCAATTCTTTGTTCCCCATCGTGACAGTCTATGGCTTTTCTCAGGCTGTTTACATGTAAGGTCACTCCAGATGTAGTCCCTCAGTCTTTGCTCAAACTTGAGCCTGACATATGCCAATGGAAAGCAACTCTAAATAAGAATAGAAAGCTAGTGCGATTAACTCATCTGGACAGTTTTAAGACAGAGGCTGCTTATTAACTGATGGGATTGTGCTTAATTCTATTTTGAGAGCTTTCTGTGAAGGGCAGAAGCAACATTTTTAGACAGGGAGTTCTTGACATATTGTTTGCCATAATTACCCCAAAATTATTCGGTGGCACTATGGGGTAGGAAGGGAAAAACTTTAACTGCAATCAGATCGGGTTCTAGCCCGTTATTCACCACTTACTAACTACAGTGAATCATTACTTAAGTTCTCAAATATCAGTTTCCCCACCAGTAAAATCCTATTAAGAGTATTTACCTTCTCACACCTGAACATTTTGGAGATATATTTAGGATCTTTTTAGACCACAGGAAAATCACACATTTTGGGTACTGTTAAGTTACAACAGAAGTCTTATGTAAAAGGAGAGGAGAGTGGGTAGAGAGAGCCAGATAATTAGAAAGAAGAGTAGTTGTTAAGAAGCAGCAAAGTGTGGTCTGCTGGTAAAAGCACAAACTGGGCTGTATCTTCTGGCACTGTTCTTGCCTCTCCCCCTTCTTTCTGTCTTTTTGTTTCTCAAGTCTGTACCTATGCAAGCTCTCTGCTTGCTGGTTTTATCACACTCCAGGTTTTGAGTTAATCTTGCCCCAGCCAACCTCCCATTATCAATGAACTTGAGAAATGAACCAATGGGCTTGAGAACTATAGCCAAGGTCCAGTGATGGAAAATACGTTTTTTAGTGTGATTCTTCAACCACCTTGCTACCAAGCATGCCTAAAGAAAAATGCCTCATCTCCACATGGGTCATCTGCGCCTAAGGATGAGTACCCTCTCCTAATCTCACTGCAAATTCTCTCAATTCCATATGGACTTAGCTTGTAAGTCATAATTACCTCCACCTTACTCACTACTCCTTAATTTTGATCAGCTGTTTAAAACCCAAGAATTGAAACCACTGGGGCCTAAATGACTGCCTTGACAGGAAGTTGGGTGGTAGGGTGAAAATGATGAATTTACTTTCAAACATAACAATATAGACTTTCAATGGAATATTTCTACTTTATAACCTTAAATGACAGGTCATAGGAATAAGGCCATAGAAAATTGGAATGCATTCATTTGGAAGCATTACTTGAAGTCATTAAATAAGATTTCTTATGCAGAGCAGAAACGAAGATGAGGTAATGAGGACTCAGCTCTGGAGATTATTCAGCTAGGAAATGTGAGAAATATCCTGTTAAAATTTTCAAAGATCATTCTCTGGAGAAGTCCTCCTTCAGAGTGATTCTAAATGTCTGCCAGAGGAATGTTCAGAAGCACTGACTTCTCATCACCAATATTTATTAGTCACCAATTTTTTGATTAAAGAAGAAATGGATATTGATGATGGCAGAATAAGGTAATGAAGGTTTCAAGGGGACAAGAAAAGTCCTCACAGAAGGAAAAGTTTGGACAGATCAAGAATACAAGGCCCTGATATTCAGAATCTGTGTTTTCTCATAACAATTATGCACTTTAAAAAACCTGCATATTCACTGCTTGCAGATTAAAAAAGCTTTAAAACTAAAACTAAATAGTGTAAGAACAATGAATATTGATATCTAAAAATCAGGAGTGTTACTATATAAAATATTAGCAGTCATAAGATAATAGGAAAAAGATTTCATTTGTAATAGTCCAAAGAATAAATCTAATTATAAAAGTAAACGTAGAAATGTATTGAATGTATATGAAGAAAAAAATTTATATGTTAAGATAGGTCAACAGTGAAGACATAAACATGCAGACAGATTGGTCTTGGTGGAAAAGCAACATTTAAAATAGGCATTCTCTTTATATTAATCTATAATATTGAAACTGGGTTGCCCTAACCCCCCCACTCCAGGTTGTAGCATTTAACAAAGTACTCTGCTCCCATTGGCTGGTGGCAGTTTAAAAAGGAGGGGGGGAGAAGCCGCGGGAGAGAGAAGTTGGAGGAGCGGCATCTGGGAGAAGCCACCAGAGGGGGAGAGAGAAGGAGTTGGAGGAGCAGCGTCCGGGTAGCGGTCAGAAGTGGGAGTTGGAGGAGAAAGCCCCCTGGAAGAGTGAGCTGGAGGGGACGAGGAGCCATGAAGACTGGCAGAAGTGTGGCCAGCGTGGAGAGTGCGGCGTTGTAGCAAGGTGCTGTGGAGAGCTGGTACCTAGAGACGGCCAGCGATTTGGAAGGTTGATTCCTTCATCAGCCACCGTGGAAGAAGCTTGAAGCACCTGGGAGAAGTCGAGCAGAGTGGGACACCGAGAGAAAGGAAAGAGAAGACGCCGGCGAAAGGAACCTTCCTCTGAGGTTCAGAGGGGCAAAGGATTCGTCATTGGACTGTGCACTGTGCCTTGGGGACCTGTGGGTCTGAGAATGGTGACTGGGGTAAGATAACTGCTACATGTGGCTTTCACGATGTTTTGTTCTCCCTGTTCAGCTCCCTTGTTAATAAAACTGTTGTTAATTGGTATTTGGAGTGGCAACTGCTAGGCGCAGGTGAAACGGACCTTGGGGTTTGCAATTTGGAGGCTTTTGCCTCGTGCCCCGACCCAAGATCAATATCACCACAAACAAGAAAATACAAAGAAAATCTGTGGTGACTAAAAAAATCTAAGTTTGAATGAGTACTAAACATTCAAAAATATGCAGAAAAATTTGAAAAATGAAATTAGTAACTAACCCTACCAAAACAATATTCAACAATACATAGAAAAGATCAAACAGTGGATAGAAAGAAATTGTCTTTAGATCTTGGCCCAGATAAAAATAGAAATTTAATATACGATGAGGTGGCACTGTTGATCAATGGGGTAAAGATTATCCATTTAATAACTATGGGACAACACTATAACTATCTGGAAACATACATGTGCTAGGTTTCTCACCACTCCTTATATAAGAATAAATTTCAGATCAATCAAAGATTTAATAATTATTAAAGTCACTATAAAAAGATGTGGTAAAATTTCTTTACAATTTTAGCATAGGGAATTACTAAGTAGGAGCACAAAAAACTCAGAAACCCTAACTAAAGGAAAGTAAACCAAAATATTTTTTAAACCTATTTGGCTCCAAAGTATTGTTCTATTTAAAAAATGAAAATGATTGCAAAATATTGGTAGTATGCATCATATAAAAAAGATAATTTCCCTAATCTAAAAATAGTTCCTATAAATCAGTAAGAAAACATTACCAAATAGAAAAATTCAGATTAATTTAAAACATGAAACAATATGTAGCCTGACTCCTAATATAAGCAATGTACATTAAAGCTATGAGGATATACTGCTTTTCACCTATTTGATGAAAAAAATAAGAAAGTTTGATAATTCACAGGTTATCTAAAAGTGTGAGGAAAGAAGCACATGGTGTGGGATAGTACATTAACAAAAATCTTATGGAGTGTTACAGTCTCTGTTAATAATAAAATGTATGTACCCTTTGACCACGCAACTCATCTTCTGAGATTTATTTAGCAGATGTAATTGCACACATGTGAATATATTTTACATGTAAATCCAAAAGGAGAATGAGGAAAATCTAAATGTCCATCAGCAGAATAGTTATACAAAGTTTGTTGTGTGCACAGAATGAAGTAAGAAGCTGCAGCTGAAGATGAGTTTTATATCTACTGATCCTGACACAGATCTTGAAGCACGTAAGTGGAAAACACTACCAGTATCTTCTGGGTGCTACTCCATTGATATTTACATTTTATAATGATTTACATATTTTTATGTACTTTGCTTTTAGATGGATGCATAAGTAAATGATAAAAGTGTGCTTTTTTGAGAAAAGGAAGAGGCCATAGATAAGAAAGGGGTGAAGATTTTCACCATATTCCATTTCAGAAGTCCTGAGTTTTATACTATGTGCGCATACACGAAATTAAAATTACACAACTACACAAATAAGAAATGCTTTATTGTTTTTATCCAATGTTGTAGACATTTCTAAGCAAATCAGTTACCAAAGAAAATGCAAATACAAAATTCTTACATACATACTATATATATTTGTGCTATGCTTAAAAGACTGGTTCTTACTATTACTCAGTAATCAAATTATATAAACATATCTGAAAGCTCTTTTTGTATTTAAATTCTCTGCTTTACCGAATATTGGCTATGTTGACGAAAGAACAAAAGTCTTTTTCTAGGTAAATTTCAAAAGGTGATTTTGTAGACCTTAATTTTCTAAACCACTGTTTTTCAGTTTTTAGTCTTAAGTGAAAATAAAAATTTAAGTCTAAATAGTATTTTCATCTTAGCAGCATGGAAATTAGAAAACCTAGAAACAGTTTCTAGAAAAACTAGAAACAGTTTCTGAAAAAAAAACCAAGAAGAGGTAGGGAACAGAACTGGGAAATATGTGAACTGTAAACCAGTCTCCATTTCTAAGGTTTATGATTTTTAGTGTTAAACAGAATGAACTCTGTAAATCCAATCAAAGAGAAAGGGAATTTTTTTTTCCAAAACTTTTTCTTGCCACCATTTTTTAAAAAAGTGTACCTTTCCTGACTTTTAACTTTGAGAGGAATTTTCATTTCTTTCTAAAGGAAAATTATGTCCTGTATCAGTAGTCACTTTACTTAAAGCATTCTGGAAAAAGAGATCATCTTCTTGAAGCAAAGATTCTAAATAACTGTCGATCTGTTCCATATTTCCTTCTGGACCACCCTGGAAAAGAGAAGCAAGAACTGTACAAGGGCAAGAAGTTGCAGGGTTTATTCCTGTAGTCTGGGTCACCTCCTAACCATCTTTATAATTCATGTAGAAAGACAAGGTAACCTGCAATTGAAGAATGCTTTTACCATTTCCAAATATTTTTGCATTTAATCTCATTTTATGCTCACAAGTGGTTAGCATCTTGAATCATTTTTCTTCTTTACTGGAGATCACTTCAACTGTTTTATCCCCCTCTATTTACTTACCTGTCACACTCCTAACAGTTCCCCCCCCCCAACTCATCTTTCTTTGTAACAAGCTCCCATCTTCCATTTTTAAAATGCATGAATCCTCAATCTCACAGAAAAACAAGATGAGTAAGTAAATTTTGACATCTCTGTTTCTTTTCTTTGCATTGCAGCATCTTTACACACAGCTCTGGATTGCTATCTTGATCTTTATCCCTTTTCTTTTCTTCACCAAGATCTCTACTGATACAATTTCTCCTTTCCTGGGCTTCTTGATTAAAAGAACAGCCAACTAATAAATGTTCCTTCTTTACCAACATAAATCTCACTCTTTCAGGTCCAACTACAGGATCAACTGGACCTGCAACTGAGCTGATGGATAAGAACATTTTTAAGAGGGTCCTACCATTTGTTTTTATTCTAGCACCACCATCGTCACTTCTCCTAATTTGGAGTCATTAAATGTACTTGTTTTGTTTCCTTTGTCCTAGATTTTCTCAGTTTTCCAACAAGGCTGAATGGTATTCTATCCCAATTTGTTACTGGGTTCCTGTTCCTTCAGACAGATTTCAACAATATAGGTTTTATTTAGATTTCCCAATATTCACTGACCTTAAAGAAAGTCCCTGTACTGGCCACTATTGAGCAGTCTAATCCTCTGGCTCCTATTCTTTGATTGGCACACTAGACTTCCTCCTAGGACTACAAGTTGTTTTTAAGCCAGCTTTAAAAATTTTTTTAATTAATTATGTATGTGTATATGTATGTGTGTATACATCTATGTATATTTTTCTTATATTGCTGTACACACCAAAGTCCTCCCACCACATTACCCATGAACTATCATCCTGATACCTGTACTCATTCCTCCCAATTTCACCCTTCCTCCTCCCCCACCCCACTGTATGCTTTAGTTCTATGGTCAATTTGTTCATTTTAGCCTTTCCTTATGCTTTTGTTTTCACTCCATTCCACATATAAATGAGACCATCTGGTATTTCTCCTTTCTTTCTGGCTTATTTCCACTAGCATGATTCCTTCTAGATCCATTCATGTTGCCACAAACGACATGAGTTTGCTTTTTCTGACTGCTGAATAGTATTCCATTTTGTAAATATACTACAGCTTTCTGATCCGTTTATCCATTTTGGGGCATTTGAGTTGTTTCCATATCCTGGCTATGTGCTACAATAAACATAAGAATGCAGGCTTCCTCTTGAATTAGTGTTTTGTTACCAAGCTTCTTTTTTGTGACTTTCCCACTCTATCTGCTATATATTTGAGCACTATACTGTTCAGTTCACTGCAGTCACTTTTCAGGGACATCTGAAACAGAAAATTCAAGTGGGGGATGACAGTAAATATACCTGGGCAAGGGTCGTTGACTATCACTTTAATGATACCAGATGGTCTCTAATCTGCAGGTTAAAGTTCTCCTCCTCACCCCATTGTGAACAAAGCAAATCAAATTGGTATAATTGCTTTGGCTACTATGGTGAAATCCAGGGGGCTTGCACGGAAGGGTCAGTAAGTTATTATAACTTCTTTTTTGTGTTTTTTTTCCCAGTCGTATTTGCTCCTAGGAAAACCGAACACTTATTCTTTGAGACATACTCTTAACCTTATGCAAAATGTCAAAAACTAGCAAAAACCCAGATGTACACTCACAATGGCTAATCACATTTGCTGCATTCACACAATGGAATACTGTGCAACAACAAAATGCAATGTTCCACAGTTTTATATAATGACATGAATAAACCGCACAGGCAAGAATTGGAGTGAAGCAAACTATCACAAAAGACACAAGTTATATAATTTAATTATTGAATTTACAAGGTGCTCTAGAGTGATATATAAAGATGATGAACTCTAAGTTAGTGACTGCAGGGACATAAAGGATTCTTCTGGCTTGGTGGTGGTGGCACATATTGCAATCTAGATTTATGAACTTTCAATAGAGGTATCTGATTTCTGATATATAGATTTTCTAGTTCTTGTTAGTGAAACAACAATAATTGCTGAAACTCCACTATATGAGAGGTTTCAGGCTATTTTTTTTCCACACATTAAAATATTTGGCACCCTTCTCAGTCATAAGAATAAAATGTAATGCCACTTAAATCCCAATCATACAGCAATAAATAAACTTGGAGAGTTGTTAACGGGCATTGACAACAGAAGCACAATTACCATCATGCAAAAACATTAGCTGTTTCTTTAAATTTTGAAATTCAACATTTTATAATTGTTACCTAAGCCACTTAAGTGGAGATCTTCACTTTGGCCATACACTTAAATTAAGCAAAATTTCTTGATGGGGGAGAAAAGAACCCTACATGTCTGGTGATCAGAAAAGTAAGATGTATTCTGTGTCAAGTAGAAGAGGAATGTGAGGGGAAATGATTTTTCCAATCAACATCCTTACAGGGTCTCTCCTGGCCTCTGGCCCCTCTCCTCTAAGAGTAAGAGTCTTTTTCTCATATTGCACATTAGAATAAAAATAAATTAATATATTCTGTTGTCTCAGAACATTTCCATTGGTACTTCTCTGTCATATTTCAGTGACAAATTTTCAGGAGAAAGTAATCTTGGGTGGCAGCTTTTATAGAATTGTAAATAGTCATTCTATTAACTATGTCTTGAGTAAATCTTGTGGGAACCTGATGACAATCTTAATTGAGGTGCCCCTATATATTACATTCTTTTATCCCCAGTAGCCTTTAATATGTTTTCATTATTATTGACTTTTGGTAATTTAATATTGCTGTGTCTTAGTGAACATCATTTTTGCATTTAGAAATGTGAATGTTTCTTCAACTTCCTGGAATTGCATATTCAATTCTTTCCTTAAACTTGGGAAGTTCTCATCTATAATTTCTCTGAATAGGCTTTCTGTCCTCTTCTCCCTTTATCTTCTGAAATATCCATTACTCTTATGTTTCCTCTTCTATGAAGTCTGACATTTCTTAAAGTTTCTTCAATTTCCCTAAACTTTATTTCACTTTCTCCTTCCACCTCAGTCATTTGTCTTTAATTTCCAAAATTCTCTCCTCTGACAGCTTAAGTCTATATAATAAGCTTTACATAATTGTCTTCACTGAGTGTCTCTTTTTGTGTATGCATGATGTTTTAAGTCTTTGATCTCTTGAGCAAAGATTTCTTTTTGTTCTTGAATTGCTTTTCTGAGATCCTGTACCTGTCTTTCTGAGTCTGCTCACTCATTCTCCCAGCCTTCTCTGCCTGTCAGGGACTCTGTTTAATGTACTTTATTGAGGTCTCTGAACTTCCATTCTTCTCTTTCAGCTTTTCCATCTTGTTTATATGGTCTTTGTCTCTTAGGCATATATGTTGTTACGTTTTTTAATTGAGAGAATTGTTGTCTTTACTGTCACTTGTTTATGTTGCTGCTTAGTTTGGTGGCATTGAGGGAGGACAGGAGGGCACTCTGGAATCCAAAAACTTATCAGTGTGGGAGGAAGGGAGGGTTACTCTGGCTGGAGTGATCTGCCCAGCCTCTTCTTTCTCTGCCCTGCTCTCTGTTCTACCCCAACAGTGAGTCAACCTCAGAACAAGCTATTCAAATTTTGACCCCCTGCTGCAGGCAACAAATTGAAATTTTTTCAGAAAATTTCACAACTTAGTTTTATTATAGTTGTATGTAGGAGAGATGTTTATGAGAACCTCCCTATACCACCACATTGTGAGTAGAGTCTACCAGAAACATTATTGAAAAGACTGAGGGCAATCAAACTACATTAACAGCAAAAGCAAAGATTCTGATTTTTAAAGAGGAGAAAATAACAAACCTTTTCTTTTTAAACAGATGCTGTAAAAATATTCTATCATTTACTTTCAAAGTTCCTTTAATTATGATCTCAATATTCTTACATAAAGAGCAAGAACAAGCTAGTTTAAATGACCTGTCCATGGTCAGGAAATGACTGACAATGTTAGAAGAGGAAGCTCATTCTAGAAAGCATATTACTAATACATAAGATTTCACCACTTACCAGGTGAAGTTTCTGCAATAGTACTGACAGTTTTACACGAAGTTTATTCAGTTTCTCTTCAGTAGTTTTTCTTTTTTCTTCACATTTTCCCCGAGATACTTCATCAGTCTCTGTTTTCCTATTTGTGTCATAGATAATAGACTGTATTTTTCTCTTCAGGTTTGTTTCATACTGGACCATGTAAACATTCCGAATCTGGAAACGTTTTTTAAAATTTTTAGATATTTCTTAAATATTACTTTTTCCCTGACATCAAAAAGCAATTTCATACTTCAATTCTGCATGTATGTAACAGTGCCAACCCTATATTTATGTATGACTGGTGGTCTAAATTTAAGAAATGTTTATACATTTCTTATATACACTCTGATGGAAGAACAAGAAAGTAGAGAATCAGTGCCCAGTATTCCAGTAACTGTAAGAGAAGGGAAAGATAAGTGCAAGATAAGTGCACCAAAGTGAGCTTGAAGACCCTCATTTTTTATTAAGAAGGAACACGGTGATATTTGAATTTGTTCTCCCACCAGTGATGACAGACTATTAAAGGCAGAAAGGGGACAAGGTGTCTATGACCTTCTCTCTGTCAATAACCATAGGAAGTGGCTGGCTGATTACTCAAAGCTGTCTTGGAAGATGCCATGTTATTTATAATTCAGATCTGCAGTCTCTGAAAAGCAGAGCTACAGTAAGAGGAATTCTTATTTTGTTACTCTCTTCAGGTTCCTTATCCTGGCACAGAGTATGATTATATACTTATGCATATGATCACAACTAATTCTAGAGACTTGGTTGTTTACCAAGAGCTCATGTTTTGCCTAAGGCAATCACAGAGTAGAAAAAGGTGACAGTGGAGAGACCAAATACTTCAATTTCAGAATGACATTAATTGCTCATATCAATATTTTGAGAGGGACAGGGAATATTCTGACAAAAGACAAGGTAAATCCTGTTTTGATAAACTTTGAATATTTTTGTACTGAGGAGATTTCTGCATTCTAAATGACTGAGTTGCCATGAAAATTTTAAATGGCCTCATTTGTTTCCATCTACCCTATCTTCCTTTCTTCCACCACACTAAGATATGCAAGCCCTTCCTAGGACTGCTCATATTATACCCTGTAAGTACTAATTGACCTCATGATTTTCTCTTTCTATAAAACCCTTTTTAAAAACTACACAAAGTACTGTTTAATAGACAGTCATTAACTACTTCCTAAATTTAATATGCTGAATTTAAGATGAATTCAATTAAAGTGATAAAGAGACATGTAATGTTCAGTCTTTGCCCTTAAAGAAGCTTCTAGTATATGGAATGAGATGATATACATGTGCAAATATCATATTTTAAGACAGAAAGTATACGGAAGACACAGACGTTATTAGAAGTGAGAGGAAGGTGGATTCTCCACTGAACTAGGTAGCATCAAACTCTTGACTTGGATTTTAATCAGCAATTTATACCTTTTTTATACCTAGCAATTTATACTTTTCATATGCTATCAATTGAGGTATACTGGGGAAAAGAACCCTAATATCACACCACAGTGGCAAACACTGTCCCTAAACATGCACGCGCGCGCACACACACTGCTGACTACTAAAGGTGAGACTAATCATGAAGTTGGTAGATTAGTACACAAATAAATATTTATCTGCTTTTTAAGTCTAAAACTTCCTGGAAACTTGTGTGAGACACCACACACAATTGCTGATGGGTTCTGCTTTATCTTTCCTAATGTCCTGAGTTCTCGGCCTCGCTCCTTCAGGGGTACAGACCAGATCCATTCCTACCTTCAAGCCCTTCACACCCTTATTACTTTCTCCTTTCTGTAAATTCAAACCCCAGATCTATATAAACTCACTCCTGGTCTCAGTGCTGTGTTAAAGCAGGACTCTATTCTTCCTTGCTTACTGTATCTGTATTATACTGAAGTAGTCTTCCCTTCCCCAACACACATTTTATGGCAGTTACTCTCTATTTATGTGCTCAGTATCTATGATTATGTCACATTACATTGTTTTATCTATTTTTTGCTGTCTCTCCCCCAATGCAATCGCATTGTTTTAAGAAAAAAAAAAAAAAAGTAAGGTTTGTTCACCCTGTATTTCCAATGCCTGGCACAATTAATGCCTTGTAAGTGGCAAGGAATTAGAAGAGCTATGCAGCTTCACAACAATGGAATTCAGGTACATGAGCCAATTTTGACCTGAAAACCAGGTCACATTCTGAGTTGTTGAAGGGCAGTTCACTTTTGAACTTGTGGGTTCAGTTGATTGAGAGCTATTAGAGTGATGTGCCCAAGTAGGCTTTTCTTGTGCATCATCTTGCTCAGGCACCTTGCGTCACACCCCACCCTGGGAGTCCTGTGCCATTACCCATCTTAATAATAAGGAAATGAAGGTTCAGAAAGATAAAGTTCCAATGTCATGGCGCAAAAAGCAGCAGACTCAAATTGTGCTCAGATTTTTCCACTTCAGACTCTTTTCACTGTCTAACTGAACCCACAAGTTCTGATGACTTAGAGGTAAGGTGGCTACCTACTACAGGAAACTTTAGATGCTTCCTTCCTGTGGAGGCTTCAACAAAACCAAGAGAGTGACATCTTCCATGATTTGAAATAACTCAGGACATCTAGAATAAGTACAGGATAACAGAGTTCAGGTATCACCAGAGGGCTTAGCTTTCAGAACTCTAAAATTCTACAGGGTTTACCATGCTGAACAGCAGTCAGAAAACTTGTTTTTCATATATAAGGCAACCATAAAATAAACCCAATCAGTGAAATTAAAAAAAATATAAAATTGATGCAAAAATACAGCATTCCTGAATGATAAAACAATAGAGCTAGGGAGCAGATAAATGGTTTCCAGAGTGTGGGAGTATTTCTGTGTGTGGAGTAACACAAGGGAGATCTTTGTGGTAATGGAAGGTCTGTATCCTGACTTTGGTGGTGGTTATACAAATCTACATAGATGATAAAAGGAGACAGATTCTACAATAGTAATTTCATAGTTTTGATCTCTAATGTGTCAGATGTAAGTATTGGGAAAATCAGGTGAAGGACAATGAGACCTCGGTACTATTTTATAATTTCTTGTGTTTCTATAGTTATCTCAAAATAAAGACTTCAAAAGACAACATTAACACAGTTAATACACATGAAGTTAAAAATGCTTACAAAGCATACTACATTCAAAATCATATTCTGGCTCTCAAAGGTCACTATTTTGTAACCAAAAAACTATATTTCCTTCAAACACTACCAGTTTTCTGACTTCTTTTCTGTCTGTTTTCAGGCTAATACCATCAGGAGGTTTCTACGAAAGGTAGCAATTTTAACAACTTTTAGAGCTCAATGTAAAAGGACTTCACATTGTATTAACATTTTAATTAATGTGAGCAGAGAATTGTAACAAGATGAGAGGCTTAGTTTTGCTAGTTAAACTTACTCTTACAGAGGTTATTTGTGGCAGATCAAAAATGGAATTCTTTCCAAACTCCATTAATTCAGAATAAAATTAGAATTTGAAAGAAAGGATACTCAACTGAGATTTTAATTTTCCACCTTGAATTGTAAAATCGGAGTTCTAGCAGAATCCTAACAAGACTGCAGACAGTGAGGCAGGTCTATGAGATTTAGAGATTTTGTACCCTGCAAACAGGAATATGCCAGTGAGTGCTTCTGTGGGGAGGCACTCTAGCAGAAACAGTCACCTTGATTCACTCACAAATGCTAAGATTCAGGTGCTCTGAAAGGCACTGATGCTGTTTAGATACAGAGATTGAAGAGACGATTAAGAACTTCTAGGATTCTATCATATAATTGAGGAAAAAAATAAGAGAAGCTACTACAATACATAGAAAATAGAGCTTTAAGATTTTCTATGAACACGGGAATGTAGATTAATTTCACAGAGAAGGACTGAGGAAAAGCTCATGAAGAAAGCGGGGCTGGCCAGGCTAGACACCGGATTTCAGAAGATCGACTGAGGATGAGGAGAGTGGTTAAGAGTGCTCTAAGGGAGCTCAGTGTTCTGGGAAGGCAGGGCAGCCCAATTTTGGGAGGTCGGTATGCTCCATTTTGGATAGAGCTTGTAGAGAAAGACTAAAAGTTGTGGTTCAGGTCTTGTTGCATGAATCTACCAATATTGCTATGATTCATATACCACTAGTAACAGTGGTCAGAACACCATCCATGTGGTTGGACAAGGAGGAGGTGAGGGCTGAGCAAGGAGGTCTGCGACCTATTAACCTTCTGGCTTTGATGGGATTCTCTTTACTAAAAGCACACCGTTTAAATAAAGTTTATATATTTAGCCTTTGTATGATTTCAGGAAATAATCTGAATAGTTGTGATGAACACTCACCTAAAGCTACTGATCACTAATAAAATCCTTAAGACTGAGTAGGTTCAGTATTGGGAAAGTGATGGTCCTAATAATGCCGCGCTTCCCTAGTAACTCAGTTTAAATGCCAAGAAATGATCTCTTTCCTTCTTTGAATTCTACCTGCCTGGAACTCACTGGGACTCTACTCATAATCTGTACCAATATTCTTCACCCTGGACACTTACTGACTTCTTCAATCTAGCTTCTATGATCCAACAACCTGGTTCTGTTACTGTCACATTGAAAAAAAAAATTACTTAAGACATAAAACGAGACATAAAAGCATGGATAAACTGAGATATAGGGCAGTCTAATTCTTAGTCAATTTCTAAGCTTTTCAGTGCAAGCATTTAAATCAGAGTTCCTATCCAGTAGATGAAGATCTGCGGACAGATCCAGAAGCCTCACTAAACTCTTCAAGCTGGCTGCCACAGACTTCTGGTTGAGACATTTCCTGGTGGGGCACTAAGCAACCTGCCTACCACACCCCACCCCACACTCTACTCTTTAGTACCTCCTTGTATATATCTTATCGTGTAATGTTAAGACCTGTAGTGAAAAATAATTCCTTTACACCATAGGCTCAGAATCCAAGCTGCATTAAACCTATTGTGAGTAGCAGGTGAAAACTACCACAGGAATGATGTTTTATATTCTGGGTAAGAATCAGATGGAATTGGACAGTGAAAAGAGTCTGAAGTGGAAAAATCTGAGCACAATTTGAGTCTGCTGTTTTTTGTGCCATGACATTGGAACTTTATCTTTCTGAACCTTCATTTCCTTATTATTAAGATGGGTGGCATAGGACTCCCAGGGTGGGGTGTGACGCAAGGTGCCTGAGCAAGATGACGCCCACGAAAAGGCCTACTTGGCCTCTAGTAGCTCACTCTAATAGCTCTCAATCAATTAGCTAATGAAAATAAAACTTTTGCTAAGGCAGGTCATGTATATGGAAAGTAAATTTTATCTTTTACTCATAGGCATTAGGAAATGCTGACAAGTCTTCAAGCTTAAAATGTTCAATTACTGCTTTTTAGACAAAACATTATTCAGAAAATAGACTTACATTTCAATTGAAAAGGGACAGGAAACTAAGAACCACTACACTTGTTCATTCCAGTTACAGTCTATGGACGTGTCAATTAGAAACATCACAGGCAAATAAAATGTATTACCACAAGTGTTAAATTCAGGTACAACCTAAAACTGGAATACTTTATGAGACAGCTTTTGTTAGGCAGATTCTGATTAAGTTTCTAATTTTCAACTTTGGTTTTCCTTTTCATATATCTTCTGGGGATTTATGATTCTATTTTACTTATAAAACAAAAATATGCAAATATACTCTATTCCCTGCAAAAGAGATGAGGCAGTAACTGTGCTTCTAGCTGTGCATTTGCACAACTCCAAGGGGTACCATTCACTCCCAATCTTTGTAGATTGATGTTATGATGATAGTTTTCTGGAAGATAGCTATAAGCATAAACACATGTAAGAAAATGCTAGTGTTTGTGCTAGCAATGGAGCTTAAGTATAAGTCTGAACAAACATAGTAGGATGTCAGTGAAGTTAACATCTCATTATTGATCCTCAGTGCCATGAAGTTCTAGACAGCTGCTATGTCTGGGATGAGTCTGGGAACTTCAGGCTCATCTTGGCTCCAAAACTACATCTCTGTCAGCTCAGCCAACTACACATGTTGGAAGTTTCCGTCTCTTTCCCTTAAGTGTGAAATAAGGAAGCTGTGAGGACTTGATTTTGAGATTTTCTTCTAGTAGAGCTAAAGGACTCTGGATCTTTTCCTTCAGGAAGTCTTTAAACTAGACATGCAATATTATTTGAAGACTATAAAAAATAGTTCTATCTAGCATGGAAGAAAGGTTGTAACTGAAATACACCCAAAATATAAAAGCAGTGATGTGGAATTCTTCTTCCTACTTTTTCTTATTAACAATAATTATTTTTATAATTACTTATTTTATGAAAAAAATCAAAAAGCTAAAAAACTGCTGATAGAGGAGTGAAAAACAGAATGGTATCAAACTCTCCAAAATAATTAAAAATCCTATTTTTGGTTAGGTCCAATCTCTGGTTTAAAAACTCAGTGTCTCGAGGATTCAGTTAATTTATGTCTTAGAGACTCAAATGTCATGTTTCCTGTTCAAAACACAGTACTGCTCCAAGTGTTTCATAAGCTTTATTACTGTGGAAACACTTGCATCTTAAAATTCAAAAAAATGTTGCTTTGTGACATCTGATATGCTGCACATTAATCTAAATTTTGAAAAGTGAATGCAAATTTGATTTCCTTCCAAACCTAACATTTGGAAATGTATATTATTTCTCCTTTGGAATATAGGATCACTTAGAATATAAATGACTAAATGAAAGGAAACTTACCTGGTTGAAACACATTTTCAGCTTTTTGTTTGTCTGCTCTGGGCATTGTTCCAGCTGTTTTTTGTAAATGATAATAGAGCAGGATATTAAATTTTAGAGAATGAGCTGTCTATAACAGAGTTATAACATGTAGTATCCAACATAAAAACACATCAAAGCCTAGAACTGGCCAACAGTGGGACTCTGAGTCGTTTAAGCCTGGCTCTAATAAATTAACTAACTAAAGTAGACCTTGCCTCATTCCAGGTAAGATTAATGCGTCTTAATAATACAGTGAGATTTAAAAAATACGTAGATAAAAAATGTAGTTGAAAAATATCATGGCAAAGAAAAAAATGAAAAAGAAAGTTTCAAAAGGATGTCAAGAAGGTGAGAGATTGTATTTCTTGAATGGCAATGCTGGAGAAATAGACTGGGGGATCTGGCATATGGAACAGTATTAAAAGTCAGAGACAAGAGGAGGTCACTTAGAAACAGCATTTAATATTGTGTCCAAGGAATAAGCCCTCAGATATGCCAACACGAAAACCAAACAGAGGAGGAGTTGTTAACAGAGAGGATGGGGGAAGGGAAGCAAGGGAAGGAACTATTTTCCTGTTGTCATGGAAGCCACACAGCAAAAGTGCTACAGGCAAGAGAGTATGGTCAGTGGGCTGATGGTCTCCAAGCATCAGATGTCATAAGTGACTCCTGCATTTGTCAGCACAGTGGTTGTGGCGGTGTGATAAAACAGTCCAGGGAGCAGTGGAGTGGAAACCCAAAGGGAGTGGGTGAGGAGAGAAGTTGTGAAAGCAACATAGGATAAGAAAATTAAGGATTTCACCCAGGATCTGATTACATCACATGACAACTCTGTCCATTTCATTATCTAAGGTTCTTTCTCTCGCGTGCGTGCATGTATGTATATGTGTGTGTGTGTGGGTGTGTGTCTGTAACATCATTGTCTGTCCAAGGTTCTCCTACCATTCCATCACCCACGAACCCTCTTTATCTTTTATGTCCTCCACCTTTCTGACTTTACTCTCCTCATATCCAAGGTTTTTTTCATTGTTAGCCTTTCTGTTCTTTCATAAGCAACAAAGAAGGTGGAAAAGGAACCCTCTCACCCTCCTGTACCTCACAGGAGGTACAGCTCTTACAGGAGCTGGACGCAGCTCTGGTGGCCTCAGGTCTGCAGAACTCTCTCAGCTGTGCTGCAGCCTACAGTGATTCAGCAGCTTGTCAACTCCTGCTGCTAGCCATGTGAGACTCACCCAATGTTTCTAGATTCTAAGTTTTCTTTCTAATGATATATGGTGCTGTCCCTAGGAGGTGATCTGATTTTGTAAACACAATTTTCTTCATCTTTCCAGTAATGTCTTCTGGTGATTTTAGTAAGACAAGTGCCTTGGCACCTAATGTGGCTAGCCTGCCCATCCTTACCATAACCAAGAAGTGTATCTAAGAGCTAGAAACTCTACTTTTGGTGTAGGGATGGGAAGTCAGGGATTATATTTCACTTCTTTTGATCCCTGAAGCTCAATCTTCTGTCTGTAAATCTCTCCAAAGTTTATTTAAACCTTGGTCACATTGCTTTTAAATGCATCCTTAATTCTGATCCATTCCTTGGTGTAATGACCCCATCTTAACTCACTTAAGCCACTCTTACTGCATATACTACATTTTTCCCCACTGACAATTAAATTCAGGTTGTTCTCCCATTCTCCCAGAATTCAGAAAAGTCAGCTTACCTCAGAACTTGCTATAAGTTTCTCCATAGATGTGCAGTCAAATTCTGATGGTAGTTGATACTCAGGAAAGAAATGCAGAAGAATCTCCCTGGGAATATAAAGCACAGCAGAGCTGGTGATAAACTGGGAAAAGAGAAGTAATATTCACCTGTCAAAACTGCTCTGTCAGTGGGTGTATAATATTCTGAAAAACATGAATGTTCATATCTGAAAAGTAATCCATTTTTACCATTGGCATCAAACTATTCTTTGGAAGCAGAGACTGGGGAAAGGGTGATAGCAACAAACAAGCAACAGAGGAATCTTCATGGTGATGGACTGTCATGCACCTAGACCGCCATCAATGCCAGTTGGGATACTGTTCTATAATATGGCAAGATGCTACCATTGGGACAACTGGATAAAAGGTAAAGGACTCTCCCTCTACTATTTCTTATAAATGAATCTCTCTTTAAACTTTTTTTCTGGTAGTTTTACAACTGAAGGAAACACAAAATATGGTTGTGCTTTTAGAGAGTCAAAGAAATGAAGTCAAAGTAATTAACTTCTACGTGACTAAAATTTTTAACTATAAAATGGGGAAAATAAAAACATCTATTATTGTTAAGTAAGAGAGTTAAAATATGTGAAGTCCTTTGAAGAGTATCTGGCACTACATACTAAATGTACAACAGAAACATTATCATCACTACTATTATCATTATTGGGCACACAAAACTCTGATACCACCCCAACAGTTAGGACCATCTGATGACACTGAGTCTGGATCTCAGTTCAGCTCACTTACCTCCAATATAAAATAACTTGGTTACACCTATTGAGAATATTTTAACACCTAGTAATACTATTCACTGCTTTTGTACATTAATCCCTTTCAATTTAATTGAACATGTTCAAAAATTGGCTAATATGTCAGACAGTACAGAAAAGCCAACATATTTCCATAAAAGTTAATATATTTAGGGATAAAATATGCTAATACACACAAAACAAAAATATAAAGCAGAACAACATTGAGCATGACAGTTGATGAAAACAGACAATGAATGCTATGTAATTTTATTAATTTATTTTGTTAACATGAACTAAGAAGAAGTGAACTGATTTTTCTTTGGCAGTGTACGAAAGGAGACAGATGATATGATATACAAAGTGAATGAAGTAGAGAACTTTAAAGGTCCTGTGCTAACTCTGTCAGGTGACAAGCAAGACAAGTCTGGTAAAATGTAAAACTATGAGCACACAGAACACAGGATCCTCCACATTAACACAGCTTGCCATGATGTCATGTCCTGAGGATTAAAATCCAGTTAATACAGGAATAATATGCGAACTAGATACACAATAGTTCAGTACAGAGAAAAGTAGTAACAAAGATGACTTAAATCTGTTTATATGGGTGGAAAGTAAGAGAATATATTACATGCCACTAAAGGCCTATGTAAAAACTGGTGAAGAGGTGACTGTTTTGTTCCAGATAAGGCCTTGTGTTCTGCATGTTCCTGTTTCCACTGAATATATTTTAAGAAAAAGATTGTCACACAACAAAATTTCAGCTGGTATAGAAAAGAGCCAATTTATTAATAATATTTGGCTTTCAGAGTGCTCAGCTGATAATAGCATGATGATTTCAGGCACTTAAGATTTTACATGCTTATTAGGGAGATGGTTTCTGGGAAATTTTTATTTTCAATTGATGTCAAATTATGAAAGTGGATGAGGTTTAAAGTCTTAGTACATTCAATCAGATTACCCCCTTTAAGAGCACATACAACTCATTAAAATTAATAGCAGTGACACTCTTAAGATACAGAACAAAAATTAGCCAAGAAAAAATAATGAAAATAATGGTTCACAGTGGTGCATCCAAATTGCTGCAACACACCCAGATAGCTCTCTGCAGGTTTCATAATATGGACAGTGGCACCGTGTGTGTGTGTATATATATGTACATTGTGTACACAGACATCCACATTCACATTTATGTATTTAATGGTGGATAACAGCATATGATTCAAGGAACCTAGACATAACCAAGCACTGTTCCTAGTAGATATGTAATTAAAACTAAGCTTCCATTTCCTAATCTCATTAAAACAAAAAATGTTAAAAATGTCTAAAACCAACAACAGCTCAAAAATGATAGCTATTATAATCAAGACAGCCTGGTTCACTTGAAACAAAAATCCCAATCATAGGACAAGTGGTCACTATATAATTTGAATGATATTCACGTATTTATTTAAATATATGTAGGCATATGCACACATACACACATATATCTCACTGTATGCTATCAAGTCTTAGTGATCAATTGCTATACATGAATTTTAAAAATATTAAATACCAAACCATGCTATACATGAATTTTAAAATATTAAATACCAAACCAAAATTCAAATTTATAACTACATAACTTTAATGCTGAATAGGTGATAAGGTAAGAAACTGATGGGAGAATCCTATATGTTAGGGATTATACTATGTATCATGAGAGGGATGTCTATCCAGATCATTGGACAAATGACTGTTTTGAACATTTTACTACCTGTAGAACACTGAGACCTATCCTGTTTTTGTCCTAGTCCAGGTGACACAATTTGCCAACCTATGCTTTACAGCAAATTTTATGTTAGAACTTAGTGTTCAAAACAGCAGTACTCTGACTTTATTTCTCAGTCAGAGAACAATTTGTTTCTGGATCCTTACTTTTCTTAGTGAAATGTGTCCTGATGCAAAGTCCAAGGTGACCCATTTATGTATAACCAAGAGTGTTTCCTTCTTTTTACTAGGACAGGGTGAGTAACAGAGTGTTGTACTAAAAAGACAGTAAGCACACAGTCCACAGCCCCACTTGCCAGCACAGAAAATTTCTATTAAGACCAGGGCAACTGCAGAATTGAGTTCAATGTCTTACAGAGTTTAGTAGTCTCCTTTCACACACAGAACCACAGCTGGTTCCAAGTAGCTCCTTATAATTTACTTCATCTGACTTTTCTCTTCCTGCAACATGATTCTACTCTTTGTCAACTCTCTTTTTCAAGAAGGTTTTATCACTCACTCTCGAGAAAATTAAAGTAACTCTTCTAAGGGAAAGCACTACTCCAATTAGGACATGTATATTTTCTCTGGTCCAGAGACTCTTATCTCACAGATTGTGAGTGAATCCCAAGCAAACTAATTGTATGTACTAATTAGTGGTGTTACTGTTCCTACTCCCACCCTCTAACACCTTGTTGTAATTGCTCTTCTATACAAACTTCTTTGGCTTGATCTTATAGACCACTCCTATCAACAGTCTCTGTTTAGACAAATGAAATCTTGTCCTTCATCTCCTCACCATTTCCCCTTGAGAAATAAAATCCAGACATCTAAATTCCTCAGTACTTAGAAATGTTATTATTGTACATGGAACAAAAAAGTAAGACTCATTTTCCCTCAGTAAGTTCACTAGAGTTATAAAAAGAGATATTTTGGAAGACCAAACAAAAGACATGAGTTCTTCATGAGGAAAAAAAATAGACAATAAATGAAAAGATAAGAAGCATAGAAAACTCAATAGGAATTCTCATATGAGAGAGAAACTAACATCTGCCATATTGCTAGACCAGGTAGAAACATACAGTAACTGTAGTTTTGCTTCAAGAGACATTTAACTTAATCACTGTATTTAGGAGACATTATTTTCTCAAAAATACTACCTACACACAAAGGGGGGAAATTTCAAGAGTTGTCACCGCTTCGACAATTCAACAAAGCATATGGAAACATGACAGTCAATAGCTTTACCTTAAGTTAGACATCAATTTGTTCACTGTTTCCTTGACAGATGTACTTTCAGAAGATTTTGTCAGTGAAGAAGAAACTTCACAACCACCAATCACAGAAACTCTAGCTTTGTTTCCCGAACTTGCATTTAAATTTTCTGTCAGCATGCTAGACAAGAATAAGCAGAGGTTTATTCTTTCAAAATAGGGATCACATTAGATACTAATAAATTCTGAAACTTCAGGATACAACAAATGAAAGGACATATGTTATGTGAAAACTTTCATGTATGTAGTTATGCAAAATAATTTCTTAACTAAGAACTGATTAAGAGAATTAGTGTTTTTACCCTAACAAATTTTGCTTCAAGCTCTTGGAGTAGCCACAGTTAGACAGAATTGTTGGGGACTTTATTGTTAACAGTAGTAGCTATATACCATTTTTCTCTTACTTGCTGAAAGAGGCTCTTAAACTAAGTTCTGCTTTAGCCTGCGGGAAGGTGTATATATATAGCAGTAAAAAGGAGAGGGGGGGTGAGGTTAGTGGAAACATTTAGTCAAGTTCTGGAGAAAGGAAGAAAAAAAAATCTGATGGAAGAAGGTAAAATGTAATGACCCAGAACTGAAAACAAGGTAGGCCTGAAAGAGCACAAGGGTAGATAGAGGAGGAAGAGAGGCTGTGAAGAGGAAACTGGACTTTTTCTAAGCAAAGTAGGTACCACCACTGGAGGATTTATTGCATGGCAGCTTGTGGTTGGATGCGTTTTAAAGAGATTAACTGGCTACAACAGTAAAGATGCATAAAAGAGTACAGTGTGTTAAAGAAATCCAAAGCTCTTAATTTTAAGTAATAAAAAAGTACAAGGGGCTGAGGAACATGCAATATGGGAAATGAAACTGGCAGGAAGGTCAGATCATGCAAGATTTGATTGCATGGGGAAATTTTTGTAATCTTTTTATGTTACCATTCATAAATTAAAAATTACAGCTCTAAAGAAACTTATATGCCTATTAGTAAAGGCCTTTTAAAAACTGGACAATAGTTAATATGAAATGGAATGAACTACTACTCTAAACAGTTCTTTGGTATTAATTGTACTAACTTCAGCTGATATTGTATTTAGGATTAAAAATATTACTACTAATGCTTAATTGTCTATTAAAATATACAGTGCCTGAAAGCCCATTAATGATAACGTTCTTGCTGATAAGATTTTATTAAGTAAGCCCCTTTTTTTTTTCTTTCATCACTTTAACGATGCTGGAAAAGCATACTTATGATGGGGGTGGAGGGTAAAATGAACTAAAACAGAACACAGAAGATTCCTTTCATGTTTCTTCTTCTGCCAAATAATGATAGTGCCTACATCAAAGGGCTGTGCTGAGGATTAAACTATATATATATAAGGAACTCAACTCAATATCTACTATTAGTAAGTACTCAGTAAATGGTACTTCATTGCTATAATCATCATCTTTAGTGTCAATACCATTAGCAATAAATTTTACAAGACTCTTCTATTAAAATTTTTTTAACTGGATTGTAATTCTAACTTTTATATTGTAGTTATGATTGAACGATGATTAAAAAAAACCCACATCCAACCTCATAAACACCTGAAAGTATTCTGCGAAATAACATACAAATATATACTCATATATATGAACATACCGACACAAAAGTGCTTTAGTTTTGGGTGGTCTTTAAATTTTAAGTCAAATTCTAATAAATAAATTTTTATGTTAAAGTATCATGCATAAAATGGCCTAGCATCAGCACTGGGGAAAAGTCACATCACTTATTCAGTCAACATTCTCAACCCTGAGCCAGATGCTATTGTGCCAGGTGCTATAGACACAGCAGTGAGATAGACAGTCCCTACTTCTGCAGAGTGAGGTAGTTTCTAGTGGAAATAAATAAGCAAGCTAGAATGTACAAGAAATTAGTGATTGAGTAAGACAGACCTTCGAAGAATAACAAGCACTCTGAAAAAATAAAACAGGACACAATGCACAGCATTTGTAACAGAAACGGAGATAATATTTTAAATGAACTGATCAGGGAAAACCTTTCAAAGACATAGAGTTAGGAAGATATGGCCTCTGTCCTTAATGAAGATTATGACCAGTGGGAAGGTACAATGATTCAAACAATTTCACTTGACTATGAAATAATGTTTACTATACATCAGAACCTGGTTGTATTTAACATTATGGAGGCAGAATGAATTATGATGCAATTGCATCACTGCACAGTGGTTCTCTGAATATGTGAGTCTGCTTGAAGAAGTCAGAGAACCCCCAGAGTAGAGAACATTGAACTGGGACTTAAGTGAAAAGGTAATACACTATTGTACATGGTGCCGCAGGCATTCGGGCAAAGGACATGGTGCGGACAGAGATAGAAGTATGTGATAGGACAGCACTATAATAATTTTAAAACTCTGGGCAGCAAAGTGGGGACCCAGGAGAAAGACAGGAGTGAAAAGTAGCAAGTTAAGGATTTTGTAACCTTCCTTAAATGTGATGGAACTATGAGAAGCTTTTCAGTAGAAATGTGAAGTTATGGACTTGGGTGTCAGAGAGACTACTCTGGCAGCAAGTATAGGAAAGTAAAAGCTACATTCTGGTTTTATTGCAATTAATTCAACATGTCCTGTGCAAAGAGTACAGGAATTAAATTCAGAGACATGGGTCCTGATGCCTGCAAAGCAGCTTGGATATGATTGTAGTAGAGGGAGGTTAAATGTTTGCTGTCTTAAAAACCTTCTATTCATTCTACTGGGTATCCACAATATTCACACACTTTTATTTTAAGGTGACAAAAGCCATGTCAAGAAAATTCTAGCATGAAATGATTAGCAAAATGACACATGACAATACGATTATGAGCTGCAGAAAAAAAATAGGTTCATGGTTTTATAATCATAGTCATGTGTGACATTTCCAGCTTTTTGACTATATTACAGTTATTTGAATTAGTCACTTGCTGTGAGTTAAGCCTGTTCTATTTTACTACTCCCAAAAACTCATAAAA
Source organism: Uropsilus gracilis (assembly GCA_004024945.1). Taxonomy (NCBI): domain Eukaryota; kingdom Metazoa; phylum Chordata; class Mammalia; order Eulipotyphla; family Talpidae; genus Uropsilus; species Uropsilus gracilis. Next base: position 51,664 of record PVHY01001815.1, read on the forward strand.
GAAAATGAAAAGACATGAGGGAAAGGTAAGAAATCTAATGTATTGTAGTCATCCTTGTCTGCTTGGTAAAATTTAGGTCCAATATTCATTGCCTTTGCTTTTGCTAATATTTTCTTCCTTCTTGTATTTAAACATTGATAATTACTTTACAAAAGTATAATTGCATACATTTGGAACTTGTATAATTATAATACACTCACCTTTCCCAGTTAGGCAATGAAAAGTCTCTCTTTATTTCTGGGATATCGCCACATAGCTCCTGTTTTTCTTCAAAAGAACATAAAATGAAGACAACCACATTGTGAAGCTCACACAATAAAGTGAAGAGAAAAAAATGTTAGCAGTTCATTAGCTACTTGTACATAATCTGGTTTTGTATTTATTTCAACAACCTTTGTAAGCCTGCAGCAATATGTTTTCAGAGCAATTTACAATACTTACCCTTTAGTAAAATGGGTAAACCTTTGTAATTTCTTGGAATTCCTTTTTAATGGTGCTTATTGTCCACTATTAGGGGGCATGAGTTGACTGGTTTGAACAGTTCTGACTGTCACCAGGCAGGCAACTCACTCCACACAACTAGCTGTCTTCCCTCTAATACCCTACTCACTTCCATTTTAGATTCAAGATGCAAAGATCCTGAGAGATCCAGCCAGAAATGTGTTTCTTGTAGAAAATCAAACTCGAATGCAAGGTGTGACTTAGCACTATTGGATTAGTTTTCTCACTCATGGAATCTCTGAAGTATAGATACAGAGAGAAAAGTGATTTGTTTATAGTCCATAGTCAACCAGGAATGCTCTGATCCCCAGGAATTGGTTTTAAGAATATCTTGGAGACAGTACAGTCACTAAAGAAATGTGTCCTTCCATCTATGTCCCCACTCATGTCTAGAAGGTGTCAAATTATGTCAATGCAAACAGGAGAATTCTTTGTGTAACTATCCAAGTTGCTTGCTCCACTAAGTAAACAAACACTTGCTGGGAAATGTAGGGTCATTTGATGCCAACTGAAATGGGATGGCAACAAGAAACATTTTAGATGGTGAGAAAATGTCTGGGCATCTGTTTGACTACCTTCCAAAAATAATAAAAGGTAATGAAGAAATTATTTCCAAGCACATTGTAGATACTCTTGGTTTTATTAACTAAACGTGCATACAAAGTGAAATTCCTTTAACCCAAGAGCCAACAAATCCATATAGATCACCTGAAATTATTTCACAATTTGTTCCTTGTAAATGCTGGAAGAGTATTTGAAATTAAATATTAATGCTAGGTTCCATACCTCAAAACAATAAAGCCATCTATGACAAACCTACAGCAAACATCATCCTAAATGGGGAAAAATAAAATCATTTCCATTAAGATCTGGAACCAAGCAAGGATGTACATGCTCTTCACTACTTTTTAACACTGTACTGGAAATTCTGGCTAAGTAAATAAGGCAAGAGAAGATATAAAAGGGATACAAATAGGAATAGAAGAATTGAAGCTATCATTATATGAAGATGATATGATTCTCTACATAGAGACCCCAAAAATTCTACAGAAGAACTACTTGAAACAATAAACCAGTTCAGTAAGGTAACTAGTTCCAAAATCAACACATAGAAGTCAGTAGCTTTCCTATACACAAAAAGTCAAGCAGAAGAAGAAATTGAAAAAATATCTCATTTACATCACACCAAAAAATAATACTTGTGACTAAACCTAACAAAACACATGAAAGAACTATACAGAGAGAACTTTAAAACACTTCCTAAAAGAGATAGAAGAAGACACAAGGAAATGGAAAGACACCCCTGCTCATGGATTGGAAGAATTAAGATCATCAAAATGGCAATCCTACCAAGAGCAAGCTACAGATTCAATGCAATTCCTATAAAAATCCCAATTACATTCTTTAAAAAGATAGAACAAAAATTACAGAAATTCATATGGAATAACAAAAGACCTCAAATATCAAAAATTCTCTTGACAAAAAAAAAGAATGGAGGCTTAACTATTCCAGGCTTCAAATTATACTATAAAGCCATAATAATTAAAACAGCATGGTACTGGTACAACAATAGACAATCAGACCAATGGAACAGAATTGAGTGCCCCGAAATAAAACCACACATATATAGTTAAGTAATCTTTGACAAAGGGGTGAAAAAAATCACAGAACAATGATGGCCTCTTCAATGAATGGTGTGAGAAAACTGGACCAAAAACATGCAAAAAAATGAACCAAGACAACTCCCTCACACCCTGTATAAAAACCAACTCAAAATGGATAAAAGATTTGGAAGTAAGACCTAAAACCATTAAAATACATAGAGGAAAACTTGGGCAAAACCCTCCATGAGTTACAATTCAGAACTCCCTTTCTGGACACATCTAGAGTTGGCAAAAAATGAAGGAAAACATACAACAGATGGGACTAGATCAAACTAAAAAGCTTCTGTACAGCAAAAGAGACAACAGATGAAACAAAAAGAAGCCCAACTGAATGGGAAAAAAATTTTGCCCTCCACAAGAGTGATAATGGTTTAATAACAAAGATGCCCGAGGAACTAACATAAATTGACAAAAACAAAACAAGAAGCCCAATCAAAAATGGGGAGAACTGAAAAGACACTTTTCCAAAAAGGAAATACAAATGGCCAACAGACACATGAAAAAATACTCAACATCACTGGTAATCAGGGAAATGCAAATCAAAACCACAATGAGATACCACCTTACACCAGTAAGAATGGCCCACATCAAAAAAACAGGCAACAAGTACTGGCGTGGATATGGAGAGAAATGAGCACACTACAATGCTGGTGTAATGTAAACTGGTCCAGCCACTATGGAAAGCAGTGTGGAGGATCCTCAAACTAATGAAAATGGAACTACCATTTGACCCAGCAATAGCTCTTCTGGGAATCTACCCAAATGAGACCTCAAAACTTATACAAAGGGACACCTGTGCTCGGATGTTTACTGCAGCACTATTTATAATTGCAAGGACATGCAAAACAACCCAAATGTCCCAAAACAGATGATCAGATGAAAAAGATGTGGAATACTACTCATTAATCAAAAATGACAACTTTGATGAATTTATGATAATATGGATGCACCTAGAAGAAATCATTAGCAGAAACAAGTAAGAAAGAAAAAGACAGAAACCAAATGGTTTCACTAATATATGGGACACAGGAAAAACAAAAGGCCGGGAGGAAAAGTCAAAACAAGCTAACAACCAAACTACACAACCGGCATGGGGACGTGGGGGGAACGAGTGGGAGAAATCAGGGAGGGAAATGCTGGGTGAACCCCAGGGAATACAAAGATTTGAGAAGATAGATTAGATAGATGATAGACAGACAGACAGACAGATAGACAGATCTATATATATATAAATTATTTAAAAATAAAAAAGTTAGGTTCAAAATATATATTTTTTTTTCATTAGAATTTGTAAATCTAACAGGCATATATTTGAAGGTAGGTTAATAGTTTGAAACTTCTGTGAAACACTGGCTTTAAAATTAAGACTCTTACAAAAGAAATCTTGATTGTAGAATTGCAAATTATCCTAATTAAGATGAAAAAGAAAAATTGTGACCTCACTAATGGGTTCAAATATAAATGTGAATGAATAGTTGACTGAGATACCTAAGGAACAAATATGAAAAAAACAAAGAGCTTACACCAAAAGTGAACATAAAATGACAGCTGGATCAATACATTCAGAATTGTAAAAGATGAAGTCAAAATGGACTGAGACTTGCTAAGGGAGACTAAAAAATGCTTTTAAAAATATTTAAGAATGAGAAAATGACAATGAAAACAAAGACTGCTTAGGCCTAATTGTATAATATTAAAAAAGAAAATGGTATAACAATAATATAAAACATGACAAAAGAATTATAGTATAATAATTAATGGACACGAAAATAAGTGTCTAGTTTGTTTCCAGATTCCCTACCAAAGGAACTTGTCTTTGGATGGAATATGATAAGTTTATGAAATTTTTTAAAAGTTCAAGTCTCTTACCCAAGACAAATCACATCCGTGGACATGAAGGAACTAATGTGTAGGCTGAAATACATAGTGATCAGTGGATTCATGAAAAGTGAGAAAAGACTTAATGATTGAAAATGGGGGAATGTCATAATTTTCCAACTAGAACCTGAAAATGAGAGACCTGCCATCAATCCTTGGCAAAAGCCTAAATAACGCTCCATGTCGATGTGGCTTCCATGTACCATCACTGAATTTCTACCAGTGCTAGTGCCACGCCCACAGGAAAGGCATTGTTCTGCCCCTTGGAAACCTATAAGGTGCCCAGCTCAGTCTCTACCAACCTCTTCTCCCACTTCGGAACAAATTAAACTTTAAGCCCAAACTGCTACCAAACTTTTCATCTCTATCCAACAGAAGATATGCCATATATGTCATACTGAAAATAACTCAAAGATTACAAAGATTTACGTTTATGTAAAATGAATTCTTTTTACCTTTTTTCATAACAGGAACTTCCTTTTCTTCTTGATTCAGTGAAACATCAGTGTCACTTTCATCTAAAACCTGAAAAGCAAATTCCATATAAAACCTTAGGGCATATTATAGTTTGCAAAACTGACCTTGAACAGCAGAACCCACACCAGAGGAGAGACTACCACTTTGCCAGAAGCACATTTTTCATGTACAATATGAAGGGAGGAACGTTTAGAAGTGTTGTAGAAAACTACATTAGTATGCTCCTCAAAAATAACTGCAATTGCCATTTCATGTCCATCGTTTCTTTACAGAGATGTTTACATTTTTGCCAATATTTGTTTATTTTTTAAAAACCATATTTAACAGAGAAGCCAACACGGCCTGTAACAAATAAATCAAGTTATTTGATTCACCAGAAATAACCATGAAGTCTCTGCTCTGGCTGCTATGGAAGAGAGAGAAAAACATGAGCTCAACATCAGTGAAATTAAAACTTGGGGGCTTGGGGGTCTGAGACCCAAAAGCATGATGGGGATAAGGAATGCACCTGTAATGTTAAGAGATAAAATAGGTTGTCTTTTGATAGTAGCCTGGAAAATACGCTCAAGAGTCATTAATGCCTTAAGCATTATATTTAAAGCATGGGGTTAGTTTCATTTGAGAGTGAAAGAGTGGTGAGTGATATATGTGTGTAGGGAAGGGGAGAGGCAAAGGGGACCAGGAGATTGAGGGGGGGATGCAGTGTTCCATTCAGAAGCCAGGTTCACCATCACTTTGGTGAATCACAGGATAGAGAGGGGGAGAAAGGAGAGGAAGGGGGAAGGAAGAAAGGTGACAGATGCCCTTAAAGAAAACATCCACAGAATTTATCTTAATGTGCTTGATAATCTGTGAGAAGGTGGTGGTACAGGTAGAAAATGGAGAGGACAGGCTTAAGGTAAAAGCTGCTGACTGCTCCTTGATCTACAGACCTCTGAAGGGCACCAGGACACACACTGTGTTCACCATTACCATTACTGGGTGGAAAATATGGAACTGCCAGTTTTTTGGAGATAATTCATTGTGTATTCTTTTTTTATTTTTTGTTTTATTTTATAGCGCTATCTATCCCAGGTTCTCCCACCACCTTATCACCTGTGAACCATCCCCCTACCATGCTCCATGCTTCAATTTTGCTGAGTTTTAAATTTTTCTTGTCTGTTTTCCCTTTATTTCTCATGTAAGTGAGACCATCCAGTATTTCTTTTTCTTTCTGACTTCTTTCTGCTAGCATGATTCCTTCTAGCTTCATCCATGTTGGAAGCAACCCATATGCCCCAAACAGATGAATGGTACAAAAAGCTATGTATATATTCTTCACATTCATGCTCCCTCTAACATGGTAAACAAACACACAATGAACAGGTTACCAAGTCTCCTTTCCTCCTCTTCCAGGAAACAGGCTGATATTTCCTATGGCTTTCTGTAAATCATGTTTTGTCAGGAAGCAGGTTAAATGGGCACACGTGTAGCTTAGCAACAAAGAACTGTGAGACTGTCCATCATTGCTGTTTGCTACTTTACTGAAATTAAGAGTAAAAATTCCAGTGTGGCAGGGGAAAATAGATAAAACTGAAACTAAGTCATGCAGGTCCACTCCTAATATTTTTGTACTTACATTTTACAATGTAAGTACAAAAAGTCATGCTCCTAAAAGTAGTTAATTAATATGCTTCAATTTTAAAAGATTTTTTCTGCAAAATGATTTAAAAATGTTTTATTTCTAATGTAATAAAAAAACTTGTTTTTTCTAATATCCTTACATAAAAGGAAAATAAACAATGTTGGCCTCTAATATAGGTAAAAATATTTCTTGAGATTTATAAGAAGCACAGACTAATAGCAAGCATGAGATAAGGTTATACGAACTCTACACTTCTCATTATAACTGCTTTGTTAAAATCCATGACATTGCTCAGTGTTTGTTTTCTTTGATAACGCTACCTTATAATGAAAATCAGACAAGATGCAAGTATCCAATTTCAACAAAAACGAAGTATTCCCAGAAGTAAACTTTTGTTGGTAATGTAACACAATTTCATGAGATTATTTCTGCATTTCATTATTTAGCTATCTGTTTTGAGCTGTCATATAGGACTGTTTCCATGAGGATCAGATATGTTCCCTTACCCCAAAAATGTTATTTGTACAAAGCTTAACCATTTCTGTTGACAAAAAGATTTCTCTTTCACTCCCATTTCTGTTTTTAATAGATGGAAAACAAAAATATTTAAAAAGCAGAGATATAATTCACAGGCTATGGTATCTCCTTTAAAACAACACAGTGCAAATATCTGAGCTCCTGAGATGTCCCCTTCTATTATAAAGGATTATAAAGGTACTTGTAGTCCAAAGGTCTGTGTTTTTTTCAAGATGAGACAAGAATACAAGCAGTTGCATTTTCAATGACATTGCTGTTTATTTTGATACTACTTACAAAGCTCTTTCATGTACATTGCTTCATTTTTTACAGAAATGTTCTCCAGTCACGTAAGCTTAACTGTACTTCCTACTCTGCAGTTTGGGGTTATTTCTTTCCTAAGATTTTACCTCAGTCATGAAACAGATAACACCTCCCACATAGCAAATGAGATTATAGTTAAGTCTTAACATGGGGCTTAAGATGCCTTAATTAAAATTATGTTAACAATGAGCAGAGTGGGATTTGTCAGTTCTCTGAGGGATGCCACGGTATAATACCACATGCTCAACTTTGTGAAGTATCTTATTTAAGAGGATAAATAAATCATAAATAAGTTAGAGAGAGGAAAAAGAGCATACCACAGATGGTTGTGCATCACTTAGCTAATTCAACTTCTGTTAAGAAAGCTTAAGAACTGGATGTTATCACTTTATTTGGTTTCTTTCCTTCTATTTCTTCGCCCCTCTAGCTACACTCTAAAGGAGTGTACAAGAGCTCATACAGGTTACCAGATCAGTGAATACCTTCCTGCCAAATTTAAACATACTTTTTATTTTCACTCTCCCCAGGAAATAAATTCTGAGTTCCTTTTCTTTTACTAATTTATTCAATTAAAGCAAGATATAGAATCAGACACAATAATAGTGAAGAATATAAAGTTCTACTTTGAATGAAACTTATTTGCCTGTGACAGAAAAAGATGTTTATCTAAACACTTAATGTCATACTGAATACATATTATATGTTGTATATATTTATTACCTACTAATATACTTAGATATAAATAAACTTAGATATCTAGAATATATAGATCAAAATACATATCTACATATATTTAACATACTTAATATTTAAGTATCTGCATATATTATATATTTCCCATGATATTTTTCTTTAGGTTAAGGATTGTATCATATACTGGTCTTGTGTTCATCTTTAAGTTTTTTGGTGAGTTGATGAATGATGCTGTGGAAGGTGAGTATAAATAACTTTTCTTCCAAAGCCCTTAGGTAACTTTAGTTTGTATCTCATAATGGGGCTGGCTGTGCCATGAAAAGTTCAATACTATTAGCAACAATTACAGCATTATACAGGGTAGCACAGAGGCAATAGCAGCACCAGCAACTAGGAAAATTGAGAAGTGGCCTACTTTTGAAATTAAAGTAACTTCAGTCATCTGATCATATTATTGCATTACCAATGCAATTTCCACTAAAACAACAACAACAAAAGAAAAACACTGAGTAGGAGTCAGAAAAATTATGTGTACCTAATGTGAATGCAGCTTTAGGGACTGGCTATACATATTACTGGCTTTTCTTTATTTTAATCTGCTTTTGGGTTAATCAGTCATCATTTATGTTGCCATATAGTACCGATGAAAAAAGAGAACACTAATAGATGCTGGTTTTGTTCTGCTATGGTCTGGGCACCAGAGAGCATAAACCTTGAGATTGGAAGCTCATCAGCTCTTCTAGAGTTTCTTCAGTTTTTATAATAAGTGGCAGAGGTCCTGTCAATGACCTGAGAGATTCAGAGTGAGTTGGCCCCTTTCCTTTTGAAGGAAGATCAACCTCTAGTCCTTTTGAAGACTGGAGGAGAGGCAGGGGGACTGTTCTATCCACTCAGTTCTTAACTCATTCACCTTTCTAGAGTCACAGAAAGTGCCATCCTCTGGGACAGAAGGATCTTCCATCTTTCAGAGTAAATTATCAGAGGTTCCATTGCCAATCTCTTAAACTACATGTCTCAGCAGTGATCTGGCCATGAAGTTTTTAAGAATTTCTGCAGTTTGGGAAAATAAAATACATCCTTTTGCCAGTCTGTTCTCATGGTTGGTATGTAAGCCAAAAGGACAAAAGTGCTAGTCAGTCCAACCAAAAAGTAGTGATTCTTAAACAGGCAGGTATAACCTAACCTAAAATAAACCATACCAGGTATTCTTGCACTATTTTAGCAATCTGGGTTTGCCGTTGATATTCAGATCAGTGGCTGAAAGAATACTACAAATATGAAAAAAAAAATAGTACAAGTATGTAGGATAAGGTAAAAGCTGCTTCCTACTGGAGTCAGAAAATCTGCAAAATGTCACTGTGGAGTGTGTGCTTCCAAGATAAAAGCATGTTCATGTGTAATAAAAAGCTACTGCTTTTTATTGAATCTCAGAAAATCATTCTTATTAACTGCTCTGACTTACTGCTGCCATTGGTAATTTTATTATCCTGGTGTTCCCCAATTTTGAAGCTTTATTCACAAGGCTGATATGCTTTTCCAGTCAACAGTTGTGCTCTCTCACATCTCAGAACAGATCCTTATATGAGTCTAGTCTATCTGGTCCTTTCTTATTCCTCATCTGAGGACATAATTTGAGGATGTTTATAACAAGGACACTTGGTAATCTAGTACCACTGCTTCATTTTTATTTTTATTGCTTCCATTAAGCAAGAAGTACTGACTACTGATCCTGTAACTCTTTGATGACCAATGATAGTACCATGTCCACTCCCAGCTGTGGGTTGGTGCAGAACTCAGTGGCCACATTTCTGCCTGGATAATTAAACTGGCAATTTATCACATAGGACTGCACTGATGTTTTCATGGGACTTGAATACACCATTACATACAACTCTACAGCAGGGCACTGTTCCAGTCGAGCAGGGTAGTTGCAGCCTTCACTCATACCGATTCCCCTCACAGAGTCTGGGACCCCCTCACCAGTGTTATAATCCCAAGACTGGCAGTGTTATAATTTCTATTTTCTTCCTATCTGATATTAGCCAAAATAAATTGAAACTTCACATGTGGGTCTGGAATGCTTGGAACAGAAACAGTCCAGAATATCCTGCATTCATTCATGGAGAGGATAATATAAGTGTTTTGAGCATAGAGGATGGAAAAGAATAGGATTTTCTAGTGACCTAATATCAGATGGGTTTGGTGATAAGATGGGTTCGGTGATAAGATTAGGATCACAGCCTTATTACTAAAGTGATAATCCTGGGCACAGAAAAAACAGGGATGATGAACCTGATGACCACTATATAATTCCAGGATGTCTGCAAGGAGAGGACCCAGGTATTGTAACAAAAAGAACCTCATTGTAAAGATCAGATTTAGAGTGAGAAAAGAGAGAAACGGACTGAAGGGAAATCAGCTGAATCTGAGCATGGATAGAATGATGTCGTTTTTGGTTAGAGAAGTTTCCTCTACAGAACTTTGAAAATCTAAGTAGAAACACTGGATACTAGTTAGTGCTATTCTCTCTGCTCCTTGCAATTGTCACACTTGAGAAATCTGGGAATGGGCTGCTTGAATTACATGGGGACAGAGTATGAACGGTTGTAATTAGTACTGGATAACAAAGTAAAAGCTAAAGTCAAATAGGTAGGGTGCTAGGTAACCACTTCCTGGCAGAATGATCCTGAGCAATTATTTTCCTCACCTATAAGATGAGGGTGAAAGGAGTATTACCCACTCAAGTAACAAAAGGATTAGATGAGAGGATACATTTGAAGTATAGTACATGAATTTCATTATGGCCATATAAAGGAAAAGCTAACCCCTCTCAAACACAATGCATGCACTCATGCAGAATATCAGAAAAATGTAATTTTACAGGATCAGAGCTCCTAACTCTGGATCATATTAGTTACCAGGAAATGGTGGTGGGATGTGTAACTATGCTAACAAGCTAGTGAAAAAGAATGAAAGAAGCCTGTTGACCACACTTAATGTCTTCATAGGTCCAACCAGGAGGCAGTCCAGGGAACTTTGAAGAGGATTAAGATGTTCTTAAAGAAACTCCTTATTTTCTTGATAGGGTTTTAATACAAAAAAAAAAAGCCTGTTTATAACTGAATCCCATTTGGAGAATCCATAGCTCCAAAAAGCACGCAAAGTCTTATGAAAAACAGTCTCACTGCATGAACCTTGAAAACGAATGGCCTGCACTGCCTAAAAGATCAACCACAAATATCAACAAGGAAAAAAAATGCCATGGGTGTGACATGAACAAAGTATAGATCACAACCCACTGGAAATAAGGAAAATGACCTAACAAACCTTTTGAATGATTCAGGAGGATGCTAAATGTGCTACAGAGTGTAGAATAACAGGCAGATACTACAGATGACTAAGAAAGAAAAAACTGGGAAAAGGAAAAAAAATGAGTTTTTAAAAATATAGTTTCAAGATCACCATGCCTGGATGGGAGGCCTCAGTTGAGGTAGTGTCCTCTCTTTCAGAGGGCGCAGTGGGATGCAGGCCAGCTGCTCTCCTTTTGGGGTAGCTGGCTCAGCCTGACTGCTCCATGAGCCCAGGGCTCCCCCCACTGCTGCCCCTAGCCAGTGGGGAGCAAAGGTGGAAAAGACCCTGAGGTAAGCCCCCCTAAGCCTGAAGAGCCCAGAAGGGAGGACAGGATGGGATTTTAGCCCTATCCACCAGCAGATGGTTGTGCACGGGCATCCATATGCAGCCCAGATTGGTCAAAGCATTTGCCCCCAGGCCCCAGCCCAAGGGGGGAGTGGGAGGGCACATGCATGGACAAGTGGGCCCCACCCCCCATGCAGGGAATTACTGATGGGCAGGGGGGGGGGAGGGCAGTACAGGATGCCCCTTCCATTTCACTCTCCAGCTAATCTTCAGGAGAAGCAAGAACATATATTACATAAACCCCATCATAAAACGGGTGAGAGACCAGGCAAATATCCAGCCCACAAGCCTGAGCTGGACACAGCAGATTGACAATCAAGAGAACCAGTGCATGTGAGACAGAAGAAGTAACTATGGAAATACGATGTCATGAAGTGTAGCTATGCACTTACTGGGTCTGGAAGACCCAAAGCCTCATCTCAGAGATGACTTCTAGGAGAGCAATGTGCCCCCACACTATGGGAGAGGAAAGGAAGACCAAAGACTGGGGGCATCTGCCCCACAGCAAAGCTACAAACCGAAGCAGAGGAGATGATCTACAATGGCCATTCACAGATGCCTGTATCCACAGAGAAACTTCTTCACCGACACAGGCTGGGGGTGAGATCCCCTAAATCTGATGCCAGAACCATAAGGTAAAAGCAGCAAAACAACAGAATGGAGAAGACAGCCTCCAGTGAGAAAGCATGGACAGACCACAAATAAACAGACTGGCTGCCCAATGCAAACTTAAGAATGAAAACCTAACATCAAGGCTCGCCTGGTTCCAAGAACACAGTCCCTCACCCAATGAAAGAATACTACCACAGGAAAGAAAGAGACTAATGGACTTAACACAGACTAGCAAACAACAGATTGGGGTGAGAGAATGGAGGGGGCACCTAAGGGTGGGGGCAGGTATCCCAAAAACCATTTACTGAAATTGTGACTTAAAAATAAAATTAAAAAAAAGTTTCAATAGATCACAGAACTTAGTGTGTGTGTGATCAGGGGGTAGAGGGGACAGGAGAAAAAAGAACAATTAAAACTAAGGAGAGCAGGAAGAGGTAGAAATTAGAAAAACAGATCAAACTATTGTAACTCTGAGTCACAGCAGATGAGTGATTCCAGAGAATGAAGGATAATTTGGCTGAAATAATCAACCATGATCAGATTCAATCTAAATCTGAAAAGTAATCAATGCTCTTATTTCATTTGAAATTGCACAACTTGTCAGAAGGAGAGCCACAGTCAGATGTGTCTATAACTTGGAAGAAAGGGAAATGAAATGCCCTGATATGATGAAAAAATAGATTAACACTATTAATTCAGCAAAGGAGTAAATGCTGATCAGAATAGTTATTCTTCCCATAATGTGAAAAAACACGCTACAGAAGTACAGGCAGGTGCAGGTTGCGGGCTGGTCATCCATTTTTCTGGGAGAGAGTGGGTTGGGAGATGCAGACTGGCATAACAACAAAGAATGTTCAGACAGTGTAAGTCAGTATGTGCTTCCAATGGACTAAGACTTGAGCTACTTTTTATGACTAAATGGCCATTATGATATTACATATCCATCTTATCATTCTGGATAACATGAAACCAACCCTGTAGAAGACTTCCTTTGGATGAGCATGGCGTATTTCTGAGCTGTTACACCTAAATGTAAGGCCCTGAGTCCCAGCAAATTTACCAAAATAATAAAAACCCAACCTGGTGCAAGAAGGGAAGGAATATACTATTTAACACCTAATTATTCTCCTTTCAGTAATGATTGTTTCCCTGAATGCCTTCTTTTTTTAAATGTGAAGGGCACAGGTCCAAGTTAAAGTATACATACACACACACATATACACACAAACACACATGCCAGAGTATACTATAATTAGAATATAATTAGGAAAGAGTTCAGGGGCTAAGAAGTCCTTTTTTAATTCCTAAACTTAAGAAAGTATAGACAGACAAGCATTCAGAAGCAATTATTTCCTACTCGAATGACTCTAGCTACAGCCAGAGAAATTAATATGCATCTCTGAATAATGCATATTTATCCAAATTAATTAGACACCATCGGTTTGAAAACAGACTTCCTGTTAATATAACAGGGATACAAATCAATCATATCTCATACACACATACACAAGTAATGTAAGAACTTGAAATATATTACATAAAAAGGCAACAATTCTAATATAAATGTTATACTTAATTTATGAAAATGTTCTTGCTAAAAGCGGTACATGAATCTTAGAGAGGTGACAAAGGAAGGAGACCATGTAGAGATTGTGATAGTTCTGTAGAGCAGGTAGTAACCAGTGCTATTTACAGGCATGGCTATCATATTTTCTTTCAAAGAGGTAAATAAAGGTGGCATTACTTACAATACTAATTATAAAGTTTTCTTCTTTTCTGGTCTCTAATTAAATTGATCTTTTTCTTTTGGAAATATTTTAGCATTATTTTTCTTCAAGCTGTGGATCTAGTTGTTCCTTATAGTCAATATAAAATTGTATTCTCTCATTCACAAATTGCTCTTAGACCCTTCTCCTCATATACCTTCAGATAACTTCTTAAATTGTTAGATGTGATGGAGGAAATGATATGGTGTCTGGGAATAAGGTGGACTGAAGGTGTATAGGGGATACAGACAGAGCAAGTGAGAATGAACTGTCAGTGCTGGAGAGTTGGAAAGTAGGCTCATATAGTTGGCTGTAGTAGGCATGAAGTATTCCATAATGAAAAATTTAGAAAATTAAACATTCATTATTTTTTATATTATTTTATGATGTTTATTTTGCTGAAGGGCACAGAACTTAGGCTAATGTCAGAGACAATTTATGTTCTCTGTTGGCTCATTGGTAATTGAAACCTCATCCACAATTCATAACAGCATTCTGAAGTATCTTACCATGACTGCACAGTGAGGTCAGACATTTTTTCCAAATACTATCAGATCAAGAACAGCGACTGTTTGGGCCATTATAGTTATTCTTTCTGAGATCAAAGTTCAGCTGTAAGTTTTTGGCAACCAAATAAAGAAAAAGCTATCACAAGTAATAAAATATGTATTTTTCTTTTTAAGATTAAAGTTTAACTATAAGTTTTTTGGCAATCATGATAAAGAGAAAACTATCGGAAGTAATAAAATCTGTATTTTGATAATATTGAAAACACTTCTTCTCACATTAAATTATAATGTCTCAATGAACTTTTTATCTATAACATGAATAAATGACACCATACCTATTTAAGGACATGTATAACATAATGACAATGTTTTAGCATGACTGCAGATGAAATGTTCTGTAAGTGGTCAATACTTCCTCAACACCGAGGCCTGTACACTTGGTTCAGAGCAAGGCAACTCTGCTTGGCATCTATGATAGACTAGTCTAGATATTTAGTGCCTTTTTTCCAACTACCCAGGGAAAATCAGGAAAAAATGATCAGAAGGACTAAATGGAAATTATGTTCAGATTTTTTGAATAGGCTTCTCTTACCTAGAATTTTTTAAAAATCAATTCAGAATTACACTTTTGGGGCTGGGCACGGTGGCTCGTGCCTGTAAGTTACAGTCTATGAAGCGGCCAGAGCTAGAGATTGCGGTTCAAGTCCGCCTGGGGCCCATAGTGAGACCTAGTTCCAAAAAAATAGCTGGGTGGTGGCGCGTGCCTGTAATCCCAACTACCTGGGAAGCTGAGGCTGGGGATTGCTTGAGTCTGTGGTACCCTGGGCAATGAGAGCCTGCGGTCTCACGGGCAAAAATAGCGAGACCTAGTCTCAAAAAAAAAGAATTACACTTTTGATGAGAATCCATGTTATGAGTTACAGGAAAGTTCATATGCTTTGGATCTGGGGCAGGTAGATTTCAGATTCATCTTCAAGTTGGTATATATATAATATAGACATATATAATATAGACATTATATATAGACATATATATAGACTATATATATATTATATATATAATTGACTTAATATAGGTATATATATTTATCCATCCTGTACAATTAATACACATGTAATTATGCATATTGATATATATGTATAATTTAGATATATGTACACGATAGTCACGTTTTCTCACCTGATAAGTACATTTGAAAGCATCATGGACTACAGTTCAGAAGGTATAAGTTCCACTTGCATTTTTAATAGTTTATGTAACCTTGGACAATGAACTAACTTTTCTGAGTCTTGTTCCTTTGCCTGAAAACCATGTTATTCAACTAACTGTTTCATTTACTTTGAAGCACTAATGTGAAATGCTTCTTGGATTCCCCTGATCTTTTTGAGTGTGAATAAATCTCAAGATGTCACTGAGTCAGTAAAGTTTATCTCACCAGGATTATATTTGGATGACTTCTGCTGGTTTCGACTTCAATCAAAGCCTTACATTTCTGTGCAGAGTTTGGAGTCTTCCTTTTCATTTCCCAAGAAGAAGCCTGTGGCAAGGTATTAACAAAAAACACACATAGATTAACAGCAATCAATGGTACACATTAAACCACCTCATTCTTTATTCAGTTTCTATTAACTGCAGACTTCTGTGGGATAAACAGGAAATTCAAGTTCTGATCTTTGCCCTCAAGAAATATATGATTTAGATAAGCACATGTAAAGGTGAAATAAGTATACACAATAATATTTAAAGAATATCATAAGGAAACTGAGAATGAAGTGGGTGACCTAGACTATAGTGTTCAATGTAGTCTAAATCAAAGGGCATGTAGGATTTTTGCAAAGGATCTGCAAGAATCACTTCTCTTTTAATGAGAAAATGATATCTCCTATGGATATACACTGTTCCTAGAATTGAGAAACAATTTATTCACTTCAAATTATGGAGAATGGTTTCTATTATTATATAGTTCTTAATCAATGGAGATGGGTACTAGACATCCTTGGTTTTGTGTGAGATGTCTGCATTAATTTTTTGATATTGAAAAGATGTTCTCTTATTTGAAAATGGGGGAAACCACTGAAACAAAAAATTTATGATGTAAGGCAAGTTCTCCTTTGGTTGGTATAGCCAGAGTTAGATATTCAGGTTACTGATGGCAACAACTGGGTCTTAGTTTTGAGTCCTCAGTAACAATCCCAGAGTAAGTGCTTGATATGTTTTTGAAATGAATTAATAAACGACATTGAAGGAAAATTCTGAAGTATTAAAAGCTGCAGATTATCAGCAGTTCTATTTTCAGAAAGTAGGATAAAGAAGGAGGAACCTTTTGAGAAACACAGGGTGTGATAAAACAATTCTCTAGGAAGAAGAACTAATTACCTGTATTAGTGGAGCTGAACTGACTCATAGAAACTTATGAACACTAGGTAATTTCAGAACCATTTTTTATCAAGCTTTTGGAGCACATGATAAGAGCATATCTGCTTTCCTAATTCCACCTACTTGGGCTAATAATAAAATTAATTACACTTCCTGCATCTCTTCTGCCTGGTAGTGGTAACACCTAGTATGTTTATTGGGAAGATTAGAAATTTACTGCAAATAATCCTCATGTAATTGAAAACTATTTTAATTGCAGTTTAAAACCTGATTAAGTTCACTTTTCAAGTGCTAATAAAGCATTTCAGTCTTCTAATTTATCTACTGCACTTCTAGGTTTTCTTAAGTATAAATTATCCCATGAAGTGGAATTATCTTACTTTCCAAGAGTTGGCATATGGCCGGTCTCCATTTCTTCACCTCCTACTTGCTAATCGATCTATTCTCATCTGGTTTCCATACTTTTTATTCTAAGAACAACAAACTTTTTCCTGAGGTCATCCCTTCAATTTCCGAGTCCTAAAGTCGATATGCCTTTTTTAGACCACTGGCCTATACTCAGTGGTCTCTCAAAACAATGTAGCTTCTCTAGTCATCTCCCTCTCTGAACTACCTGTCTCCCTTTTTGGCATTAATGATGAACCAAATTGCTGGTTTCTTCTCTCACTGTTGTTATCATTCCTTTATAACCACCCATGCACAGATACCTTCCCATTGTCAAAGGAAGCCTTTCGCCAAAGGAAGACTTTCTAAAGGAAAATCTGATTATTCCATGCCCCTGCTTAAAACCCTTCAATAGTTCTTATTGCTTTCAGGATAAATGTAAACCCTCCTTATCAAAGCCTGTTGGACCCCAAAGTTTTGGTCTCTCCCCATTCATCTCATACCAAAGCCATTTCAACCCCACCCTACCCCCTATCCCCATCATAGCTTAGTTGTTTTCTTCAGACATCCTGTATTTCATGCTCCCTCTTTAGCAAATGATATTTGAGTTGCTTACACATGTGCTTTAACCAATGTCCTTTAACCAATGTTATTAAAATTCAATCCTAAAAATTTAGTCATCTCTTATTCAGGGAGGTCCTTCCGGTACTCCCAGGCAGAATCAAATCCCCCATTAGAAGTCATCAATCATGCCACTAAGCCATGGAAATTGCCAGCGTAGCAGTTTACATTTAGACTGTATAATTATTGGATTGTCTGTCTCCATGACTAGGATGTATGTTCAAGGGAAGCAGGGACCCATGTGTGGTTTTTCCATGGCTGAATTCCCTGTAAGTTGGCTGGCACACTAAATGGCATATAATAGCTGATTTTTAAAATATACTTCAGAATATAAGTGAAGCTTGATGTTTAAAGTCTAAAATGAATTATTTTAAGAACTTCATAATCAGCTGTATATTCTTGGACCATGCAATCTACTCATAAAATAGGTCAACAAATTCTAAATCTTGACTATAAGTAATGACAAGAAATCGGGATTACAGAGATGGGACTATAACGTGGTAAAAGAAAGTGTATACTATAAGCATAGTGCTTTGGACATAGCAAATACTGAACACCTACTGAGCATATGAACTTGTAAACTCAAAGATGACACACAATTCAAAGTAAAATCCTTAAGTTTATGGACAGGTTCACCTTGGCTTCTACAGTCTCAAAGAAAAGTTCAAGGCCAAAACTTCAAAATACGGAACTAGGTTTCAAATATTTTAAGAGCATGAGCTACCCAAAAATAGAATGAGAAAAGACTGCCTTAGGAGGTAATAAATCTTCATCACTAAAGATTTTCAAGATGAGTCTAAACACTATTTGCCAAAGCTATTACAAAAGGATAGGAGATATTTGTGGAATGTAACTATTATTCAGGATAATTCATTTTGAAATAACCATACCTAAAATATCCTGTCTCTCCCACAATGCTTTACATACTATCCTACACAGGGCAGGATTTCAGAAGATATTTGGTGATCAAATTAGTTTACTGCTTTCAGAGGCAATGGCAATTCATTTGGATATTTTCCATGTGCTCTAGACCTACCCTTAAAGCATAAACTTAATTTTAGAAATCAGTAAAAGATCACTAGAAGCTAAGTCTGATGAAAAAGGATGATAAACTGGGCAATAAATTTTGGCCTATCAAAGATTTTAAATGGTAGGGAGATCATATATGTAATCCTTTAGCACTGAGTCTGCCACAGTGTGCCAGTGTGAGTATGGTTTTTGTTATAAACTAAATCTGATAGTAACTTCTCAAAGAAAATTTAAATGAGAGCAATATTATAATAATTAACATGTAGTGAGTCTTCTAAAAGAAGCAAACTCATTAGGGTATGTGGAAATCCTGGAGTAGAATATTTGTGAAAATCAGTCTCAACATTTAATTGTATTATCAACAACAAATACATTAAAACATGTCTTAATCATTTTCCCAGAGTCCTGACCTTAGGAGTAGCCACCATATGCAGAATCTGGCCAAGTATTTCCACTTTTAAGCATTGAATACAAAATCCTCAACGTTACTGGTTTATCCTACACAAACACATCTCTTAAATATAGATGGAAAATTCTTTTTCCATGCAGGTGCCCTCTGAAGGCCCTTCAATTGTTTGGTTCTTCACATATGTGCCTAACTGCTGATATTAGTGGTCAGACTTTTCTCCAAAAGAGAAAACACAGAAGAAAAATGGAAATTGGGATCTTCTCCAGGAAATCCAGATTATAATGTGCATGCTATAATTAGAGTGCTTTAAAAATGTGAAAAATGAAGCAAAACCTTATGAAAACTATTTCTGGAACAAGTGAATGATTATAAATTTTGTGAATAGGAAAGAATACAACACCTGGTATGTCTCAGTTAGTCTGACATCTTCTGGCAGGGCTACTGGATATTTCTGCTGCTGAAGTTTCACTTTCTTCTGCACAGACTTCTTCATGGTGCTAGTCTCTGAAACATACTCTCTCTCAGAGTCTATTCCTTTTGCACTTCTTTTCCAACCTCTGTGGCTGACTGAAAGCTCATAGGATGTAAGAGACTCAGGCTTCAAATCATTACTCAAAGGTCTGATTTTCCGGGTTTTCATGCTTTCCTTAAATACAAAGAACATGTTTTTATTTTTTGGTGGCCAGCTTATTCATAATTAATAACCTCTCATAACCTTATGACATTAGGAAGTATTTATTATTTAAAAAATCATTAAAAGTCATAAGCTAGGAGAATGGACTTTGGTAAAACATATATTGTTCTAAAGGCTCATTTAGAGTTTGATTCAGTAACGCTGAACACAGTTAAGAAATCTTATTTTGTGGATGCAGCAGACCTCAGACTGAGAATATACTGAGCTGCCTGACTCCTCCACAACAGAAATTTTCTTGCCTTTGTCTCCCTAATGCATATACCTCAGTGATCTTTCTATAGGATGGCTGGGGTTTATTACTTTTACCTGTTAAGAAATATAAATAACAAAACTGTACAGTTTTCACTATCTTTTTGTGTTTGGTACAACTGAAAAGCTCTAAAAGTTCAAATATATTCCTCTAAATTTCAAATTTTAGATAAAAAGAGATATTTGAGGAGTCTAACATGACATTTAACAACCCCCCCGCACCCCCCAAAAAAAGAAATCACATAGGCATTACATACACAACATATTTGTAAGGATCTCTGTGTGTGTGTGTGTGTGTGTGTGTGTGTGTATACACTATTTTCCCTAGGGACTATCCCTTGGAATATACTGGAAAAAACAGTAAACTATTTTAAAAGGTCATCACCTCCAATGTAAATTAATGGATGACTTACACCAGATACAAAATCAACACACAGAAGACAGGAGCTTTCCTTTACGCAAAAAAACAAGCAAAAGAAGAAATTTTAAAAAGTATCCCATTTACCATTACACCAAAAAAATAAAATAAATAAAATACCTGGGAATAAACCTAGCAAAACAGGTGAAAGAACTAAACAAAGAAAACTTTAAAACACTGTTGAAAGTGATAGAAGAAGACATAAGGAAATGTAAAGATATTCCCTGCTCATGAAATCAGAAGAACTAACATCATCAAAATGACCAGCCTACCAAAAGTCATCTACAGATTGAACGCAATCCCTATAAAAATTTCAATGACATTCTTTAAATAGATAGAAGAAAATACTGAAATTCATATGGAATAAAAAAAGACCCTGAATAGCAAGAAACATCCTGACCAAAAAAAAAGAGAGAGAGAAAATGGAGGTATTACTATCCCAAACTTCCAATTATACTACAAATCAATAGTAATCAAAACAGCTTGTTACTGGTACAAGAACAGACAATCTGACCAATGGGTCAGAATTGAGTGCCCGGAAATAAAACCACACATATATAGTCATCTAATCTTTGACAAAGGAGTGAAAAATTTACACTGGAACAAAGACAGCCTCATCAATAAATGGTGTTGGGAAAATTGGATCAAGACATGCAAAAAAAAATGAACCAAGAGACCTCCCTAACACCATGTAAAAAAACCAACTCAAAATGGATAAAAAATTTGGATATAAGACTTGAAACCACCAAATACATACAGGAAAACCTGGGCAAAACCCTTCATTAGCTACAATTCAGAAATCCATTTCATGATACATCTATAGCCAGCAAAAAAATGAAGGAAAACATAAACAGTTGGGACTACATCAAACTAAAAAGTTTCTGTACAGCAAAAGAGACAACAGAAAAAAAAACAGAAAGAAACCCAACTGGATGGGAAGAAAATTTTGCCCTCCACAAAAGTGATAAAGGATTGATGACAAAGATCTAAAAGGAACTCACACAATTTAGCAAAGATAAAACATGAAACCCAGTCAAAAAATGGGATGAGGAACTAAAAAGATTCTTCTCCAAAGAGGAACTACAAATGGCCAACAGACATATGAGAAACTTTTCAACTTCATTAGCAATCAGAGAAATGCAAATCAAAACTACAATGAGATACCACCTTACTCCACCAAGAATGGCTCATTTCAAAAAAACAGGCAGCAACAAGTGCTGGCGGGGATGTGGAGAGAAAGGAACACTCTTACACTGCTGGTGGGAATGCAAACTGGTTCAGCCATTATGGAAAGCTGTGTGGAGGACCCTCAGACTAATGAAAATGGAATTGCCATTTGACCCAGCAATTGCTCTTCTGGGAATCTACCCAAAGGAAACATCAATGTGGGTACACAAGGACACCTGTGCTTGGATATTTATTGCAGCACAATTTATAATTCCAAGGACATGGGAACAACACAAATGTCCCAAAACAGATGAATGGATGAAAAAGATGTGGTATATATACACAATGGAATATTAATCATCTATTAAAAATGACAAATTTGATGATTTTATGGTAACATGAATGTACCTAGAAGAAATCCTAATAGCAGAAACAAGTCAAAAAGAAAAAACAGAAACCAAAGGCTTTTAAAATATATGAACAACGAAAGGAAAGTATACAACAAGGAGGGGGGGACCAGCTAGAGAGGCCAGGGAGGAAAGGAGGGGGGTGAACCTGGGGATTACAATGATGTGAAATATATATAAATTTTTAAAATGTTAAAAAGAAACAATGGGTGACTTAAATTTTATTACTAATATTTCATTTTCTGAGTTTTCCCTAATAAAGCATCACACTAAAAAGAACAAAACTGATGGCAGTTTATAATTATCTATTAGTGCTTCACCTTCTGATCCTCAGAAATCAAGACATTTGCCACTTGATAAGTCATATCCTTCCTTTGATAGAACATGACAGAAATGACTCACCTTAGATGCTTGGAATGTGGTGGTGAACTCAGCAAGCCTACTTGTTGGTATAAACTGAGGCTTCTATGAAAAAAAAAAAGACAAATATAAGCAAAATTAACTTTCAATTGGCATATTGCAATAATTTCATATTCTATTTCTTAAGAAGTATCACAACAGCAAACCCTCACTGTTAATTAGGGGTACTTTTTAGTTTAGCTGTATCATAACTATGTCCTGATTAGTAATGTTGCATAGTACATGGAAATTCAATGCTTGCTGAAGCATCAAATGTGCCTTACACCTTGCTAACAAGCTAAGGATATTAGTTCTAGCAATTTTTTTACAGATCTCACATGATTTTCTACAGACTATACCATCTGGAAAGAAGAACAGGATTACTTGAAGAAGTAATGCAATCTGATTGTTATTTTTCTATTTTCCTTGCACTATCAAGAACCTCCTACACAATGCTGAGCAGAGTGCTGAGCGCAAAGCTGCTTGTCTAGTTCATCATCTTAGGGAAAGAATTTGGTTTTACTACTAAGAATGATTTTATAGCTGAAGAAGTTTTTTTCAAATGCTCTTTAGCACACTGCTATGTACTTTCATGGGAGACAAATGCAGTTGCTTTATCTTTACCATTTCTATTTTGATAAAAATTTTTTTCCTTTTCCACGAAAGCAACTTATTTACATGCCATACACTGATATGACCTCATTGTTCACATTTCAATGATTTTTTTTGACATCCCATTTACCTACTACTAGTTCATTTCTTAAATACATCATGAATAGAATTAGCTTTTCCAAAAATAGTTCTCAGAGTTTTCTATAGGAAGGGTAGGTGAAGGACAAGATTCTAATCAAGGTTTCTTTTTTCACAAGACTCATTTTCTTCTTATGGCTACACACCCTATTCCCACAAATGCAGTTTTGCTGAGACCTTTCATGCACACCCACATCTTCTACTTCCACCAAAGAAGGCACCAAGGGCCTTCCAATGCCCACTAATCACTGCCTACAAAGGCCACAGCTTTGTAGTCTAAAGGAGCTGTCCTTTGTGTAAGGGTAGCTGTGCTTACAGATCACTTGCATTTTTTTTCCCTTTCCTCCTGCAGAATTCCTGCATCACCTGACAGCTCCAAACAGCCCTGAATGGCCCTGGGCAATATTTTGATTGACTCCTAGTTTCCTAGTTTGACTGAATCTGGTTTGAGTTTTTGTTTTCTGTTCTCCATGTTGTTATTAGAAGACTTTTAAAAAATGAATGGGAAGATGCTATGTTTATATGACCATAGTTACACCAGAATTCTCCTTCCACACTTTCCCCTACCTTTTTCATGGTGTGTATTACACCTGCTTATAGCTAGCTGTCAACATTTGTGTCTCTCTCAATAGACTGTGAATTCCCATACTCATTTTTTTATATCTATAGTAACTTGCACAATGGTTAGCACTTTATAGGTACTCAAAAAAATGCTGATGATTGCTAGCATAAATAGATGTTCTCAGGGTCTATCGCTCATCTCTTCCACAGGTGAAACACACCCAGGTCTCTGCATTCATAATGTGGCCTTTTCTCCAGTATTTGTCAGATACCATCACATCTTTCTATTGCTTTATATTAAATGCCAGTATATACTTTCTTCCAGTGCCTGTGCACCTTAAAATGAGCCTTGCCCATGATATAGCAAAATGGATTGAACTTAGCCTAGTAATAACAAAACAAGCAGTCAGACTTCTTGGGTTTGCATCATTTTTTGATACAAACCTAAAGATAATTATTTTTATTATGCAGTCTTATTGTAATGACTTTCTCTTGATCTACTAATCACATCAGTGGAGTGGTGGACTGGTGAACAAATAAAAATATTTATAAATTCCATACATTTTCTTTTTTTTACATTAATTTCAGAGAAGTGTTTCTACAAAAGAACTCCTGACTCTATAGATAACATAGCAAAAATACCTCAATTATATATTTTGAATTAAAAAGTAACAATAATAATAGTCAATTGAATCATTTGAAGAAAAGACAGATGTCAATACAAGAGACTGACATCTTCAGTAATAGGATGAAGGCAAAATGCACTCACGTGGGAAAAATCAGGAGATGATGGAAGACGCATTCAAAGACAGTTGTACTAAGCACATTTCCTACCCAGAAAGCTTTACTACAGAGAATAATTTCAGTATGTTTTCAATAAATGAACACATCCTGTAAATACTGAGTCCCATCTTCTTACCCATCTCTGCCCTGCTCAGCGTTCTCTTTAACTTCATCACATAGTTGCCCTCACCTTATAACTCCAGCTTCTGTTCAACTTACCAATTCTAAAATCCTTTATCTCTTTATCACTCACAGTTCTAATTTTCTCAGTTATTGTCAGTGCTGTTTATTCACTGAAACTTTTATTCTCTAGGCACCTCTCCTTTCTCTCTACTTATTATTATCTACTCTTGGTTTCTCTTTCATTCCCAATTCTGCTTTTAACACCCATCTTAATAAGCCCTAGTCTTGGATCAATCAGATCATGGATCATTATCCCTCTCTGATCAGAAATTTGCATAAGTGCTGAGTGTACATTGTTAAAACATTGACTTGCTCCTTAGTAAGCATCAGTCCCCTTTCTCACAAGCACTGTTCCAAATCCTCATTATGACCTCTACATAGAGTCGGCCTTTTTCACTATCAGCCAATGACTCAGTCTCTTCTTTAGAGAAAATGGAAACAAAATTAATTTACTAGTTATTGTATTGTATTCAACCTTAACTGCTCTTCCACAGTCTTAGAAGAAAACAATGTCCCTTCTCTTACTCTACCACAGACTCTCTACCTGGACCATAGTCAGCCTTCAGTCCCACCAGTGCTGGGATCTTTTTACATCAACTAGGGCTCATCTTTACTGGGTAGTTTCTGAATTTCACTGGAGACTCCTTTTGATCTAGAAACATCAAATCTCTCCCAACTAGAAATTTACCTGTATCCAACCTAACATTATAGTCATAACCCTATTAGTCTCTACCTCTTCATTACAAAATTTCTCAAGGAGCTTATTACTATTAGCTCCCATTTCTATAATTTCCATTGTCCTCTCAAACCACCTGGCTTCCTTTCTGCATCTTGCTGATAAGAGCAGTGGTCACTGCATCATAATAACCAATGAATCAAGATAATAAGAAGACAGGTCACAGACTAGGAGAGAATATTTCCAAAAGAAATAGCTTTAAAAAAATAAAGACTTATCTAAAACAAAGAACTCATGAAACTTAGTAGTAAGAAAACAATCTGATTTAAAAAGGGTCCTTAATCTCATCAAAGAAAATATACAGATGGCATATAAGCTTATAAAAGAGTATCTCATATTATATGTCACCAGGGAAATGTAAATAAAACAAAAGTAAACGAGAATTACTCATATAGTAGGATGGTCAAAGTTGAAACACTGACAATAACAGATGCTGGCAATAAAGTGGAGCATCAAGAATGAGAAATGATTTTTGCCCTTTGCATGTAGAAATGCAAAATGGTATATTGCCCGTTTGGAAAACAATTTGGCTATTTCTTACATAGCTAAAGATCCTCTCAACATATGATCCAATAATCACTCTCCTTGGTATTTACCCAAATGAGCTGAAATATAATGTTTATTTATGTACATTTTAGATGCTATTAAAATAATTTTTAAACAAAAAATGATTTCCACAAAAACATTTGTACATGGGTATTTACAACAACTTCATTCACAACTGTCAAGACCTGGAAGCAGCCAGTATATACAACAGATAGAAAAATAAGCTGTGGTAGAATCACACAGTGAAATATTACTCAGCACTTTAAAAAAAGCTTTTTTTTTAAAGTCATGAAAATACATGAAGGAACCTTGAATCCTTGAATGCATATTACTAAGTAAAATAAATTAGTCTGAAAAACATATATACTGTAGATTTCAACTCCATGCCACTCTGCAAATGGCAAAACTATGAAAATACTAAAAATATTACTTATTGCCAAGGGTTGAGGCAAAAGAGATGAATAAACAGAGAATAAAGGATTTTTAGGACAGTGAAAATACTCTTCATGATACTAGAGTCTTCTTATGTTATTTTATATTTGTTCAAACTCATAGACTATACAACACTAAGAGGGAATCCAAAAGTAAATACAGGTTTAGATGGTGGTGTATCCCTGTTGGGTCAACAGCCTAACACATACAAACTCTGGTTAGGGAGCTGATAGTTAGGAAAAATACCCTTAAGTTGCAGGGAGAGGAGCAGGATGTATATGCAAAGTCCTCTCCATTTTGCACTAAGTCTAGAACATTTTTTTAAATACAGCAATAAAAAAAAGAAAAACGTCAACAAAGAAAAACACCAAAATTTAGGATTAGGAGAAAATTTTCTAAAGCATTGAGACAAAAAATAGGAAATCTCAATTTTTGTTTTTGTTTTTGAGACTAGGTCTCGCTATTTTACCCATGGAACCGCAGGCTCATGTTGCCCGGGGTACCACGGACTCAAGCAAATACCCAGCCTCAGCTTCCCTGGTAGCTGGGATTATAGGCATGCGCCACCACACCCAGCTATTTTTTGGGACTATTTTTTGGGACTCACTTGTTGCCCTGAGCAGGACTCGAACTATGATCCCTAGCCCCAGTCGCTTCATAGGCTGAAGCTTACAGGCATGAGCCACCGTGTCCGGCCTAAGTTTTATATATTGAAACATATTCTGTAGAGACTGGGACATACATGCAATTAGTGAACCAAAGTAAACTGGTAGATTTTAAGTGTACTAATGAAGACTTAATGAAATACTCAGTGTATACTTAAGTATACTTAATGGAAGATGTTACTAGTGCCTTCAGAAGTTTTCCTTCCTGAGACAAATATTTCCACAAAAAATTTTTTCTACCAAGAGATGAAAATTTTCAGCACTGGTTTTATATTTGGCTTATAATTTTAAAATATATATTTACATGCAAATATATATAAAACACAATATATAAAATATATATAAGTATATATAAAGTATTATATATTTTTTTACCACCACCTTTTCAGATTTTACAAACTACACTAACCCTAGGAAGCTTGCTAATATCAGTATTTATTTTTATATGATAATTATATACTCTCCTGGCAAGAAAAATGTTTCTTTACGTATTTGGAAAGTCCTGAAAATTGCAGACTGAATCAGCAAAAGTTGCATTAAAATAAAGTATCTACTGGAGCAGAAAAGCTGAGAGATTCTTAAGCCAGAGATAGAGGAGGGAATTCTGGGGTGAGTATAATCATCTGGGGAGCTGGAAAGACATGCAGATCCCCTGGCTTCAACCCCAGAGATTCTTGTTCAGTCAGCTGGTATAGAACTCAGGAGGCTGCATTTCTACCAATGTGAGGTTCTTAGAGAGATGGTCCAGTATTCACAGATTCACAGTCCTTCTAATTTTAACTCAGTGCTTTGTGAGACTGTAGAGAAAATATTTTTGTTTTTTTGCTATTAGGGATTTCTGACCAAATTTTGCTAAAAATTGGGATCTTGACTAGAATAACAAGTCATGGAATTTAATTTATGACTAACCGCTAGTGAGGGCATACCCGGAGAGATTTACCTTTAGAGAGCTCTCTCTCCCTGCAGGGGTGTATTTACAGGAAGGAGATCTGAGATCAGGGAGACAGTGTTTTGGTTGTAAAGCTGAAGAAATTAATCTTGTCTTTCCCCTGCAGAGATTTACGTTCCAAAGGGTGATGAAGACCCATCTTCAAGAGCAAAAAAGTATGTGAATGTGTGTGTGACTGGTGGGGAGGAGAGGTGTTAGTGAAGCCGGGACCCAAAGATGAACCCTGGACAAAAGATGAACCCAGTTCCTTTCATTGAGAAAGGAATGTGGGCATTGCAGTCATCTGCATCTGAAAGACAGAGACTAAGACTAGCCTGAGGCCAGTTCCCCCTTTTAGAGTAAAGTGATTACCTGGGCAGATTTGGGATTATATAATGTAGGGTCCTGAGGTCAAAGGCAGGCCCAGAGGGCAAAGGGAGGTATCACACCAAGGTGGGATGGTGACTGGGAAGCAGGGAGAAGGATAAAAAGAGGGAAGGTGGAGTGTGGAGATACAACTTTAGAGAGAAGCAGGAGGAGAGTGGAGTGAGAGCAAGAGCCTGGAGATTGGGATCAGGCGCGGAGGTTTTGGGTCTCAGAAGAAGGACCCAGCTGGGTCCTCTGGAGCTTCCTCACCTCCCCAGCACTTGGTTCCTGAGGAGCAAGACCTGTGAGAAGGCGGAGGAGAGGTGACCCGGGTGAAGTGCGGAGCCACAGTGACACTTGGACAGGCCTGCCTTTGGGAGACCGTCTGAGCCCCACCTATGTTGGTTGGATTCATCTGGTATCAACTGGAGCGACAGGATTGGGAGTCAAGGTCTTGGCATTCCCAAACAGAAGTGCTCTATGACTGAGGTAAACCCCACGAAGCTCCTTGAGGAGCAGAAGTGGGATTCTATTCTGTTTGGAACACTTGTGAGGGTGTGGATTCTTTCAGTTTGTTTTTTTTCCGTATCTGTAAATAAATCTCTTGTCTATCCTGGTTGTTAAGGTTTGATATCTGAGCAGCTGCTGGGCGCAGGCAGAAGAACCCATAGGAAGGAGGAATTTAAACCGGGGTGTACCTATTCCCCCCCCCCATAACATTAGGATTTAGGGAGAGAACAGTCTCACTCCTATACAAAAGTCTGGATTCATTTTTTTCTTGAGTTCTTGCTGGTAGTACAAACTCAGGCACATGTAGCATCTGATCTACTTCATCTCATCTGTTGCTCTAGGGGTACAAATTGGGTTAAAAGGAAATCAGCATGATTACTAGCTACTTAAATAATAATCTACTCTGCTCCAAAACCTCAAGTGAATATTCAAAATAAAATTTAAAAATCTAGATATTTAAAACTTAACTGCTTGTAAATGAACATGGGCAAGTAAAACTGACAAGTTCTAAAATTCAGAAGGATCTTAGCAAACATCAAGTTGAAAGTCCCTCCGTTAACTGAGGCTGGGGGGAGGGCACAGACACTAGATCAACAGGTCTGAGATGGGCTAAATAGAGCAACAGAGCTGGGACCTGAGGTAGGGATGCAGATATCCCACCAGTGCTGGCCTCACAGTCTGCCACCTCAGCCTTCTTTAAAAAGTCCCTGATTACCCCTCCTCTCTGCAGCTTTCTGAAGGGATAACTGTACCCTCCAAGTCTGCTCAAGACAGATAGAGCTCCTCTAAGAAAAATGATCAATCATTCATTTCTCAATTTCTCCTACACTGAAGAACTATCAATCT
This sequence comes from Uropsilus gracilis, assembly GCA_004024945.1. NCBI lineage: Eukaryota > Metazoa > Chordata > Mammalia > Eulipotyphla > Talpidae > Uropsilus > Uropsilus gracilis. The sequence continues at coordinate 81,383 of PVHY01001815.1, forward strand.
GAACCAAATGCATGGTAACAGAGTAATCCATACAGCTTTGAACTAAGAATCAATTATATTTCAGATCTGGCTCCATATCACTGCCGCCCACCCCCATCCCCTCAACCCTTGTTCCTGTGACATTAGCAGAGAGGCAAAGCAGTTCAGTAAGAATGAAGGCTGAAATCTGACCTGGTCAGTTAAAATCACAGTTCCACAGATTCCTAACTGCACCCTTGGTGAGTTACTTCTGTGACTCAGTTTCCTCATCTGTAATCCAGGAGTCATAAGGATCATAGGATTGTTATGAGGATTGAATGTTATAAGGACTGAATTTCAATACATTGAATGCACACCTAACAGTGGCACATTCTAAGGGCTATTATCACATTTAATCCTTCAAGTTTCCTCATCTATGTATGTGCACAGTTAGGACAATTATTCAGTGTAGTTTCATAAGTCACAAAAGCATACATAATTAAGGCATCTTGTGGAAGAACTGAAAAGGAGAAGGGAATAATTGGAGAAATATGTAATTATCTTTTACTGCAAGAGACCCTGTGGCTAGCTAAAGATACCATTTACAGAGACACAGTGGCAAGCAAACCAGTAAGATGTTAAGCTTCAGAACAACTCCTTACAGGCCTCTTTGACAGTCCTGTTCCCAACTTCAAAATTCAACATTTTCCCCTTTTTTGCAAGTTTTTTTTTCAAGTTATAGAAACCTTAGGTTCCCCCAAAATTAGATCTGCCCTGGTGAGCAGCATTTTAGGTAAAATTTAGTTTTCTTCAAATGCCAGGAATATGGCTAGTGATCCTGGTTAAAGGCTCTTCTTGCACAGTGTGAACAGAGGTGGGATAATTCTGCAGCACAATGAACCAAAGACCATGGACAAATCAGTTAACCCACTAGGAGTCATTAGAAGCCCCAGTGTATCAGCCAGCACGCCCTTTGCTAGCTGGTCAAGCCTGATCAGGCAAAGCTGACTGGAGAGGAAAGCAGCAGGTGAAAATCAGAACTCAGATGAGAATCAGGTGGCATTTTACTGCGCCTTACTGGAGTTAGGACAGAGGAAGAAAGTAGGTTCTGATCAATAAGATAATCAGGAGACAACATTTAGGAAGGTTAAATCAAGTATAGGATTTGGGATTTGTGCTCAAAGTCAGAACAATCATGAAATATGGTTCCTTACGCTAAACTCAAAATGTAAAGTAGGGTTCTAGGAAGAGGGAAGATGAGCTCTAACAACATGAGAAACAGAATTTGAGTTCAGAGAGGCCTGTGGAGGGCTGATATGTGGGGGCACCAGCTTCTCTTGAGCAGACCTCTGAGAAGCCTGCTTTGGGAAAAGTCAAATATCCACCCCTGTCTCTGAGCAGAGTCAGGGCATAGGCTGAACATCACCCAGCTGAACATCACCTAGGCTGTCTCTAGTTGTCTCTGATTAATATACACATTAACTGAGAATAGGCTGAACATATATGTCAGGGGCTTAGATACCATAGGGAGCATAGGGGCTGAGATAGAATAAGTATCTTAGCATTGAAAATCAGGTTGGTATTAGTTTCAGCAAAAATCATCAGGGAACACACTTGAATCTACTTTTCTCTCCATCTCTGCAGATGTGAAAAGGAATGACAGGCAAACAGAGAGGGATGTAGGTGTCCAGATTGACTGCCACTTTCAGTTACTTCCCTCATCAGAGGAAAGGTGGGCTCCCTCTGGATTCAGAGTCCTCATGGTCCACAGGGGCAGGCTTCTGTCAGGAGCAGACAATAATGTATGCTATTCTCCTTCCCAAAGTCCAGAGCAGAACAGGGTTCTCACAAAACAAGAGTGGGGGATCTCGTGGGCTCCTCCCATCACAATGGCCCCGCAGTTGTTCTAAGGTTGTGTGCCTACTGACACTACAAGTTTACTAAGTAAACTAAGCTAGACACTCTGTCAAGTCATATGACATCAGTTTCTCAAGGAAGAAGGAGAAAGAAAATAATTTAGACAAGCCACTGTGTAGCTTCTGGTAGCCATCTGCTAGGCTCAACATTGAAGCAGGTCTGGAGATGGGAGGCATATAAGAGAAAGCATGTGACACCTGTCTTCAAGGAATTTCTAAACTACTTCATCACAAGCAATTTGTTTAACGTCTCATTTGCAATGCTATCAACACAGGGGCCCACTAGTATGAATATATTATGCATTAATCCCTTTTGGAACAGTCATGCATCACCATAGAGAAATGAGATCTTTGTAGCAAGAGTAATAAAGTAAAATATTTCACATACAGTGAGGATAATAGTCTCTTGTTAAACAAGGGTCTTTAGGTGTCATAAATTCTAGATCATGGCAGTTTATGTAAGGAGGCTGAAAAGTACTCCTGATGAATAAATATATTTTTCTAAAGCATCTGTCTCTGTAGTTATGCAGATTTGAAATCTCAGCATCCTACACAATAATGACACAGTAAAAAGATTAAATTCTAAATGGAAAAATGCATTCACATTCTTCATGGCAAAGTTGTACTCAACTATACCATTTCAATGTGAAAAACACAGCTAAGAGTTTAGCCAGCCTTCTTTGCTCTACATTTACTGCTAAAACAACCAATGTGGGAATTGTCAGATTATAATATTTAATTTTTTGTGTCCACATATGCACTGCAAAAGAACAAAATGCTATTGCTGGAGTTTCTTTCAAAAGGGATGAAATCTTATAAAGGTTAGCCATTGGTTGCAAGGACAACTGACATGACAAGTGAAATTCAAATACATCTCTGCATTTCTATCCAAACACAACACTCTATTTTGACCAAGTACAAGAACATTTGGTCTCCAATACTAGAGGCAGATGGTGTTACATCTAACCTCTGTACAGTCAACAATGCAATCAAATGAAAAATATTTATTTCTGTAGCTATTTGTGAGGAATTTGGCAAAGTCGCACTATTCCTTCAATCTTTCCACTCACTGTCTGGTAAACACCTATTATGTTAAGGTCCAGGTGTTGCTGGGAATGCAAGGATGAACTGGAAATTGGTACTTCTCTCAAAAAGCTTGAACTCTATTGTAGGTGACAGATCAGTACCAGGGAGAAAGTAAAACATGCTCTAAGAAAGATACATCAAAGACAAAGGGACTGGAAAGGGCTAATTTTTAACTGAGGTACAATGAACTGGTTTTACAACACTGTTTGATATTTAGAAGAATAGGATCTCCCCTTCGGGTGTTTCCACCACACTCACTACCTAAACACCCACAGTCTCTCCCACCATTTGTGTTCCTTCCCCATTTTGTTCTTTATTCTCCCCCACTGGTAGATTCAGATTTATAGTCAGATGTCTTGGGTTTGTTAGTGTTAGTGGTTTGGCTTGGTCTAACCTAACAAAGGTTTTGGTTCTCTATATGCTACACATAAGTGATAAGAAGATGTTTTTAAATCCTTTAAAGAGAAGATTTCATGCAGGAGTAGCACTAGCCTTAGATCTAGAAGGATTGGCACAGGGCAGCCAAAAGGGACAGAAGAAGGGCACCTTGAGCTGCACAAAGAACATGCAGAGGGGGGGAAATCTAATACCAGGGAGGCGATAAGCTAGAGTCTGCTCTATGAAATGAATATTAATCAGAATAGATTAAGTCAGAAAGATCTAGAGCAGACATAAGCCATACGGTGCCTCCTGCAAAAAGCCTGTGTATGTAAATAAACCACCCACTTCCATCACTAATGTATAAATAGGTAAATACAGAGAAGGCTTAAATCAGCAAATCAAGTTTTATGATCTGTCTATAATGACTGAGGGCATTATGAGATTTCAATTGGTACCAAAAAAATCCATGTACATGTACCAAGAGCAAGGCAGCTGTGTCCGTGACAGTGACACAGCTGTTCTTGTCACACAACAGAAGGGAGCAGAGAATCTAAGATGTGTTAAAAGTGATAAAGGACAAGTGTGAAGAAAGTCCTCAAGTGCAAAGAATTTATTTTCTAACTACAGTTTATGGTTTTAAAATTTTGCCTATACTTACTGAGAAATGGAATAACAGTCACCAGATAACATGTCACTTAGCAGTTGAGCAATCAAGAGTGACACAATAAAGTAACAATGCTTCACCGATTGGCCAGCAGGTGGCACTTGTTACTTGAGATAGAAAACAGCAAGTAAGGAGGAAGGAGTGCCAGGCTCGGTATTAGAAATAGATGACTCATTCATCTATTCAGAAAGGAGAAAGAGTGGATTGGGTGGCTTCAGAAGCTCAGAGTCACAGAGAGAGCCTGGCTCATGAACACAGCTCATTTGTCATAAAATGAATAGGAGTGCCCCTGTTACGTTTCTTGAACGTAGGTATTGTATTTCTCTTAACAAAGATGATTTGCAATGTGTGTTTGCTGCTTTTGTAAGTGGGCTTTTGTCCTTTTTGTCTGCATCTAGCCAATGAGACTGTGAGCAGAATCATGCTGGAACTAGGGCAAAGGAAAACAAATTTCAACCTCACCACTTTAAGAAGTATGACTTAATTCAAACTATTTAACATCTTTGAACTTCACTTCCCTCTTTTAAAACTTGTTAAAACAGCTGGAACGAATAGGGATCAAATAAGATAGTACCTGTGGAAATACTAGCTTCAGATCTAGCTTTTTCATTTTCTCTTAGAGGACAAGATCTAATACTGGGATACCTTTTTTATCCTACATGATACATTGTACATATTCTCAAACCAGGACATCCTGGGGATAGTGTTCCTGGAAGTCAGACTTTGTCACTCTAACAAGATGAGTAGGGTGTGTGAAGAGGGTAGAAGAGGCTAGAGCAGCTGATTACTGATACTAATACAATACTTTTACCATTTCTGCCATTATTCTATTACTCCTGGTTGTCAGTGGCACAAAACCAGGGATCACAGACTCTAAGATGCAGAAAGGCTTTTTGATTTAACCAGCCAGTGCTTCCTTTTCCAGATCAGGATGCCTCCTGCCATGAAAAGTGAAATTCAAGAGAATAAGAAACTTTTATATTTGCTTTCCAGGTGTAGTCAATGGATAAGTAGTCACTGGTAGTGGGATGCAGGAAAAGAAAATGCAGGCAAATGATAATAACTTGGCATATATCTTAGTTCTTTGCTAATATTGAGAGTAGACAGCACCAGAGACACAATGGATCACACTAGCTTCTTTCAGATTTCCCAGTGGTGTGTAGCCTACACTTGCATTGTCTTCACTGAATTTTAACGGCTCCAAAGAAAGCTCTGTTTTACTGGTTTTCCTACCTCTACCTGTGTCATTTTCTAACAGTACTTCCAAAAGGCATTCAGGAAGAGAGTAGAATCATACTGAATATGAGATGGCTTTGAGTCTTGTTTCTGGAATCAAGTAAGTAACAAAATAGTTCTTGAGTAATTTGTTGGATTATTTTGGCAGAAAAGAAACTGAGATCACCACTTAGAGATCTTCTTTTAACAACTACCATATTTCATAATGAGTTACATAATGTTTAAAGACTCTAACACAAATGCTGAGTTTTTTTTTTTTTTTATTTACTACATGAATTTAGCATGTAATTTCAAAGATTAGTTCCATCAAACAATGCTCATCTCCAAGATCCCATTTGCAAGATTCTCACCTGGAAATGGTCATCCTTTCTCTCAATTTACCTTAAATGAATTTCAAGACATAAACTACGCATCACATCCAATATTAGACTTGTTTTGACTGAAGCTGCCTTCACTATGTCCTTGTAATACACATCTATTGTAGTTTCAGATATGATCAGACGAGCATTGAACCTAGCATTGTTTTACAGTGGTTGCTAATTTTTAGAAAAGCTGTTAGACTTGATCCACAAAAGGGCTGTATATTTTCTGAGAGAGTCAACTCTCTGTTGCTATGCATAATCTCAAGTAATATAGATTCACAGTAGTCAAAAGCAGCACTATTCCTGCATTCATGGAGTTTACATTCTGGTCTTAGAGTCACACTATCCTGTCTACGGTGTCCAGAACAGACTGGACCCAGTGGCATACATGTTCACTGACTACTACTACCTCAAATTTGTTTATTTTTATTCAACTTGTCAGTCTGTTACATGTCTACAAAATTCCATTTAACTATAAGAATTTAAGTCTACTTACATTTCTACTCCTACGGAGCACTGGCAAGGGAGTTTCAGTGGCGATGAGCAAAAATACCTCAAAATTAACTGGTTGCCACGATTGGGTGAACCCTAGCCAAAGCTTTCCTTGATTAACACTGAGTGTGGAAGTGTGTTAAAGACACTAGGATTACGCACATGAAAACTAAATAAAACAATAAACCAGTTTAATAAAATAGCAGGTTATAAAAATCAATACACAAAAATCAATAGTCTTCCCATATGCAAACAATTGGTCTGCAGGGAAAGAAATTGAGAAAATCATCCCATTTACAAATCCAGCAAAATACCTGGGAATTTAATTTAAAGATAAAAAAAAAAACAGTTGTAAGACCTATATAAGGAAAACTACAAAATGTAGTTAAAAGAAATAGAAGCTTAAAAAATTGGAAAGACATTTACTGCTTATGGATGAAATTAAAATAAATAAAAGAGCTAAATTTTAAACTTCTTTGTTTTTATTTGAAACAGGCCACATCTATAAATCTGGCTCAATTTTTTATGAGAAAATCAACTACCAAGAAAGAAAGGACAAGCAAAAGTGATGGCACAAATATATTATCCCATCAGCTACCACTAAAATCGCTCTCTCAATGATAAATAAAACACCCAATCCTAAGCAAACAAAAAGGTAATTAAGACATCATGACTGACACTCTAACTACCCAAGGGTCAACTGAGCTCTTAGGAAATGAAAAATACACAGAGACTGCAATAAAGATAAAATCACTTCATGCTGTGCAGAAAGCCTGCACAAGGCTATGAGGATTGTTAAGCAAAACAAATGAACATATTCAACACTGTAAAGATCCATTATAGCCTTGAACTGATTATTAAAATAGCCACAGTCTGTGCTACTTATCTCATACCTCTTGCAATCCTACAACTAGAAGTTCTAAGAATCTGTAAGAAGTTGAGGTGCTTTTGGTGTGTGGAGAGTGTTTTCCCCAAGACTAAAAGTGGGGGTTGTGATTATAGGTTGTGGCTGACTTGCATGACAGACCCTGAAAAAAAAAAAACAAAAAAAAAAAAAACAGAGAGGGAAGAAGGAGAAACTGGAGTAGGAAAGAAAGTTTGTCTTCTAAGAACCCAAGAACACACACAGTAAGGTGCTGTATCTTAGGGGTCTGCTTGGTTTGGAAATGTTCCATTTAACTGAGCACTTTTTGCCTGACATCTATAGATGTCAACACATTTGGACAACTCCTTCAAGCTCTGTTTGGGGAAGCCGACAAGTCAAATAATAGAAAAATGATGAATTTAGGGTGTTGTCATAAACATAGGTCTAACTTATTTCTTAGTTAAGATACTAAAACAAATTTCTACATGCCACTCTTTTTTCTCACTTGAAATTGGCACAGTTATCTGCATTTACTGATGATATTTTATCTATTGAGTTTTTCTTAATGAAAATGACTTTGCTATATTACTGTGCTAACATTTTTAAAAAGATAGCTCTTTACCTTAAAACTCATCCTCTATCAATAATAGACATCGAAGAGGTGTGAGTCTGTGTCCCTTAGTACAGTATTATATAAACCAATATTACTGCAATAAAAAATAATAATAGCATTAAAGAAAATGCACCTTCAAGGAAAAAACCTAGAGAAATTAAGAGCTTTGAAGTCACATGGATCTGTGTCCAAACTTGACTATGTGACCTTTGACATGTTGGCTGACTTCTATGAGGTTTAAGAGCATCCACAGGAGTAAAGTAAAGTAAATTCACCTATTCCTCACATGCACAGTTGTGTACATGAACCGAGATAACCAGTACATACAGTATATTTCAAAGACCTCTCTTTTCTCTTTCTTTTCTGTACCCCTGAAACATTTTTGCTCATGGTTAGGACAGTCCTTGGAGACAAAATTAAAAGGTGACAAAAAAAGTCAGGGAAAAAAGAAGCTAGTCATTTCATTTGGTTAAGTCATTTGGTTAGTCAATCTGCACGTGAACCCAACAGCTCAAAAGTCATGGCAGATATTTGGAAATAATTACCAACAGCTCACCTTTGGCTGCCGCTCCACCAGTTGATTGTGGTATCTTTGGACTGAATCTTGAAGCTGCTTCTCCTTCTCACTTTTTGATGGTGACACTGTACTCATGGTGCCCAGGGGAATGGAAGGTAAACGCTCTGCCTGATCGCAGCTTCACAGTAAACATGAACAACAGAACGTCAGGTCAGGAAAAAACAGGAAACTGTTTACTCTCTAAAGAAAATGATTTCCTTCTCCTAAGTATTACAAACTCTGTCTTATATCAAAGATTCACAAACAAAGGAAGATCATTGTATTGACGATTTCCAGGACAAGACCTTAAATCTCCAATTTGCATAGAAAAGCGTTTAATGGAAAATGTGGAGGATACCACATCTTAGTAAAATGGGAGACTGATAAGTATCTTACTGCTTTATTTATCCTGCATCATCATGAAATGTCTTTGGCAAAAATGTTTAATTTTTCATTCATGGAAACCAATGTCATTACTGCTAAGGTTTTTTCCCCAAAAAAATTTGGGATAAAAATCCATGTCTCTGTAAAAACACATCAAATAAAACTCTGCTTCCAAAGCACAAAGATACTTGATTTGATGACTGAGGATCACTGTGAAGACCAATGGCGACTGTGATGTGATATAATGACAGCCACAGGGTCAATGAGTCATGGGGAGCTGCCACCAAACAGCCCCACTGACCTCACACTGCTGCTGTCAGCATATCTGCTTCTTGTTCATTGTGCTTCCAAGCTTACTGATGTGCCCTTTTTAACTAACACCAGGTTAATACATGCATTATTACTATAACCACGTCAAACTGTGTGTCAATGACAGCAAACAGGATGTGGATGAGGGCTTCCTCCTTATTATAACAAGAAAAACTAGTGACTTGAGACATTAGATATGGCAGATTTGAGGCTTTCTGTCCCTACTTGTGGTTCACGGCTCTGTTCTGAATTAAGTCAAATTACTGACAAATTGAGCTACACTGTTATTCACCTTGGTATAGGCGACTCAGCTGGGATACGAGCTCAAATCCCAGTGGGCATGATTTTGAGTCAGGGCACGGTGGGATGTGTGGTAGGAGTGCAAATGTTAAGGTCATTTCCTTTAGTCCCCTTTATACAAGGCTTTTCCTATTATTTTTAGGTACCGAATGAGATGGAAGGGACACCATTTGTAGAAAATGTGTGTTAGCTATGAAAGAGACAGAGGTTGAGAATAGAAGGATTTCTCCCATCTGATGCAGTACGGGGGGGAAAATGAAGCAGATAACCTACTATTTCTGTTTTCCAGGACTGAAGCATGTATTTGTCTTGCCCCCTACTAACAGACAAAGGCAATAAACTACAGTCAAATTCAAGTACTACAGTGGAAAAAAAATACTTAATTCTACCCACATATGGTATGTGTTGTTATTGTTATTTTTTTTTTAAAAAAAAAGAGGAAGGCAGTAGTTAAACAAAGAAGGGAACAACTCTTAGATAGTCACCTGTAGTTTTCATCTGAAGATGACTATGGGTAGAACGTATACAGGTTTCTATTTGAGGCGAATCTTGAGGCAGCATTAAATTTTTAATCAGAAATGAGAGCCCGAAGTTTTTATTAAAAATGCAACCCATCCCATTGTCTTCATTCTCTTCATTGTCATAAACAAATTAAATTTTAATATGCAATAGAACTCCCAGGATTTTCTTTCAGCATGTTTTGTAAATGTCAGACTCTTTTAGTTCAGGCAAATGATAGGCATCATTTTTATCCTGCTGGTGATCCACATTTTCAGTGTAGATAAATGCATAGTGTGAATATAATGGAAGCTTACTAATACCTATTTCTTGGATACTGTGATAAAACTGGCTAGTCTCCCTCTGTTTTAAGTGGAGAACAAAAAGAGGTTCAGTGGCTTCAGAAAAAAATGGTTTCATTTTGCCCTGACTGGGTCACCAACCCTGAATACTACCATTTGCAAAACCATGCATTTTGTAACCATAAAGTATTAAGCTGGAACTGAATTGCCAATATATAATGGATGATTTCAGAAAGCAAGAGTCATAAGGTAAAAGAGTACAGGTTTTGCATCAAAATGTTTTGGCTTCGAGTATCAGCTTTAGGAGGGAATTCTGGACACATCAAGGACACCTCTCTTAGGCCTGCTCTGAAGAAGTGGAGAGAGTTCACAGGGTTACTGCAAGATGAAATAAGTTAACATATGTAATTTCTATGGAAGTGAGAACTATTATTTTGTTTCCTGCCCAAGTTCTGATGACATAAGATATTCTTCATTTAAATGCTGTTCACCATTTGGCTTCTGTCTTTCTCTTTTTGACTTGTTTCTGCTAGAAGCCAAATGGTCTCACTAATATATGGGACATATTGAAGAAAAATAAAAAAAATAATAATAATAAATAAATAAATAAATAAAAGTCATGAGGAAAAGACAAAACAGGCTGAGCACCAAACTGAAGCACACAACAATGGACAGAAGGGAAAGGGGGAGGGGGGGAGGGGAGGGCAAATCCCTGGGATTGCAAAGATGTGAAATTTATATATATAAAAAAAAAAAATGCTGTTCACTGGCACTTAACAAAAGTCAGTTAGTGGTTGACGGTAAACTATATTTTCTGTAAATACATACAATACCACTTTTCACCTCTATTTCCATGTATCTTGGCATTCTATACTTCTAGTCACTGAATGTTGCCTAATACCTGTACTCTACATCTAAGTTTAATACATTATTTCAACATGATTCTATCCAAAACCAACAGCACATATATATCTGGTACATGCCCAATAATAATTATTTCAGTCTGAAAATCTGTGTAACTGATCCCATCATACTGAATCAAAGGACTGAGCAAGGTCATGAAATAAATCCGCCCCACCACCCCGGGAACCATTATTGCTGATAATGTTCTCCAGAGAGGAAGTGCCAGCTCTCAAGTGACTTCTCTGATCATTACTTTGTCTCTCCCTGAAATCTCTCGCTATCACTTAGGATATTTTTTTCTTTTTGGTGTGATTATTTGAATGGAAATGAAATACAGATGCTCAATATTATGTCAGTGTACTTAAAGAATCAAGGACTCAAGAAAATTATAAATACAAGAAGACTTCTTGGTTTTAGGATTTTTAAGGTCCATCAGTTTTCTGTCAACACGGCTAAATCTAGCTTGCCTGTTGTCAAAAGTGGCACTCTTTTCAAGGTTTAAACAGACAGAATTAGTGCAGCCTTGAAACTAATTTTACAAGACTCTTAGTGGCATCTTCACTTTTCAAGGAGAAGGGGGTGACAGTGTCAATTTAAGGCCAGTGACAAGAGATAAGGGAAACTGCAGAGGACAGGTTCATAGCTTTAAGGGCCTGACAGTACCCAACACTGGTCTAATAAGTCACAGGTCATCTGGTTAGATTTTTGGAAGAGGGGCCTAAATACTCATGGCTTGTATCCCCTCGATCAGGATTTAATAGTGCCTCAGTTGTACCCAAGGAAAGATCAAGGTACTATAATTTAACTGAACTCAAGGTTTTTTATAGCAAATGGAGCAGATGTCAAACCCAAGGAGACTTGCCCCAGAGTCTGAACCCCAAACACAATCCTGTGATACCTGGAAGATTCTCAGCTCATAGTAAGTAAATATTATTACTGACTACTGAAATTGTGACAGGACTGTGCTGTAATTTGGGAGATACTTAGTCCCAAGTGAGGGCTGGCATCAGAAGACTAAGAACAGGGTTCTTAGTCCCTGGAAATCCCATTTTCCCGAAATGAATAGTTGAGAATATATTAGTGTTTATAATCAATAAACAGGGAACAGAAATAAAAGTGGCTATCTCTGGACTGGAAAAATCCTAATCTCCAATTCATTTAGGACAGTTCTGTATCTATTTTATATATTTGAGGTCTGATACAAATTTTATTTGGAAAAAAGAAAACAGGTTCCAGTGCAAGCCAAGAAAGGGATATTTTGGAATGTGAAATCTTAGAGCTCTTGCCCTTTCTGACACTTTTGTTTAGTCTATAAATAGGATTAATCTGGGGACTACAGGTGGGAGACATTTTAAAATAGCAGTTCTTGAGTATTTTCTTCTCTTATTTTTTTTAAAAAAAAACATTTTTTTAAATAAATGGATAAAAATAACCAAATAGAAGTTACTACCCTAATGTGTGTATTAGCAATACTGATCTATGTATCCAGGTCAAAGAACTCCACAGAGAAACAATGCTTGAATTTAGGAGTAACTCTGTTCAAGGAGAGTAGTAACAACACCAACCCCCAGGAAAGCATGAAAGCCTGAAAGAGAGTGTAATAACACTAACAGTCATCAATATTTAATCCATCTTTTTTCTTATGTTAGTCTGAAGTTCTTCATTCAAGAGCACAAACAATGAAATCAATATATGACTTAAACAGAAAAAGCACATGCTCCAACAGTTTAATGGCCCTGGAGACACCCTCTGGATAAGACTCCTGTATGAGAAGTTATATGTGTTCTGTGAAAGTAAACCAGAGGACAAAATTTCATGCTGGATAATGGGCTCCTGCCAGTGGAAGTACTGAGCTATTTGCAGCTAGAGTCATGTCTCTTTTATTTTGATGGAAAATTACACTAACAGGCAGTAGGGGGAGGGGCACGAGCCAGAGCCCAGGGGGTCTAAAGCTGGGAGAGGGGATTTGTAGACACCACCTTCTAGGCCTGGCCCTGATCAAAGCTGGGCTGGGAGAAAAGGTTGAGGCTCTCTTGAAAGGTCTGGCCCTCTGGAGAGCCCCTCAGTAGAGAACAGGGTAAACCCTGCACCACCAGGCTTTTCTTGGGGTCTAAGTGTCTTAGGGCTGGAGACCCTGGCCTCTACCCTTTCCATGACCAGGGTGGAGGTGGGGCACCCAAGGGGCCTGAACTGGAAGAGGGGACTAGTAGGCTCCACCTTCTGGGCCTGACACAGTGAACCTTGTTGGGCCAGAGGTAGGAGCTAAAGTCCTTTTGAACCATGTGGACACTTAAAGCTCACCCCCGTCACGGTCTAGGCTGTTGGCAGGGGTAGGGGGGCAAGGGTGAGTCCTATGCCACCAGGACCTCGGGGTCTCAGGGACTCCAGGTCCAGGGAGCTCAGGCTAGGGAAGATAGCCTCCGACTCCATGTGGGCAGGGGGTGGGGGCTGAGCACCTCTGGCAGCAGACGGGGAGGCAGGGGCAGGGGACACCCCGCCACTTTACTCCAACTTCAACAGACTTGAGCTAGGAATGAAAAATCCAGTCTCTCCAGCTGGAGATAGAATGTAGAGGAAAGGAAGTAATAATGGCCCTGGATATAACCCTGGATATACTCACCACCTGGGTGGGACAAGCACGATGTTGGGAACCACTTAAAAACCAGAAATTGAAGTGACCAGTCACAGATTTCTACCCTCATTGTCTCTGGCACTGGGAAATCAAACCCCAGGCCTACAGTAACATGGGGAAGAAAGCCACCATGAGTGGCTGTGGCCCCTTGGCAGAACTGCTAACGAGAGAGAAGAGCAGCAAACGCCTCACTGCCATCGGCTGGTGTTGCATTCCCAAACCCAGATATCAGAATTGTATGGCACAGAACCTGCAGCAACAAGTGACAGAAAGAATCCTGGGGAGAAGCACACCACATTATCTGGCCACAACAAGTTCCCAACATGCTCAACCTGACTATCTGCCTCAGCTATGCCAGGAGATTAGAGCAGTCATCTGTTGCTGTCCAGGAGTGCAAATCCACACTCAGGAAGAAAGGACATAGTTCTAAAAACAGAAAAGACCAGCTGGTAAAATGTTGACCAACAACATGCAGCGAGAAGAGTTGGAGTGACCAGAGAGGGGAAAGGGCAAAGGAGAGGATGGGGGAGGGGGAATAAGGGGTAAAATACAACCATGCAAACATGACCAATACTGTACAATAATTACAAAATAAAAAATTTAAATGAGAAAAAAAAGAAAAAATTACACTAACACAATACTTCCCACAGGTGGAAAGAGGCTACATGTGTTAGAAGAGATGCAGCTAGTCTTCTAGGAATTTACCCAAAAGAGACCTCAATGTAAGTACAAAGGGATACCTGTGCTTGGATGTTTATTGCAGCACTATTTATAATTGCAAGAACTTGGAAACAACCCAAATGCTCCAAGACAGATGACTGGATGAAAAAGATGTGGTATATATACACAATGGAATATTACACATCAATAAAAAGTGACAAATTTGATGATTTCCTGGTAACATGGATGTACCTAGAAGAAATCATACTGGCAGAAACAAGTCAGAAGGGAAAAAACAGAAACCAAATGGTTTCACTAATATATGGACAACCAAATGAAAGTGCACAACTGCAGGAGGGGACCAGCTGGAGTGGCCAGGGAGGTGAGGTGGTGGGGGACCCCCAGGGATGATGTGATTGATGTGAAATATATATATGTATAAATAAAAAAATTTTTAAAAAGAAGAAGAGATGCAGCTAAGGTCAACATACATCTAATATTTCCCAACTTCATTCATCTGCATGCTATAAGTTAAAAATAGATAAAGAATTTTAGAAAACTATCAAAAATTACCTGTTTTCCAAGAGGTTACGATTATTAGCACAGATCCAGACGTCAAGAGATTCTCTTTGCCAGTAGTTAGTAGAGGAAGGCAAAATTCTCCATTTAAGGCAAAGATCTGATAGCAAAACAAAATTGCACATGGCAAACACCACAATCAGAAGTGCCTGTGTCCTAGTGAGATGTTAGATTGCACCAAGCAAAAGCATAAGGCATTTTTTTGATCAAAAGACAAATGAGTCATTGATCATATACCATTATATTTGATGGTATAAAAGAAGTCTAGGACTCTATTAACACCAGGGACCCAGCAATAAATCATTAACAGGTTAAATATAATTCATTATAAATTAATAAATTATTAAATTATTTCCAGTTGGTTTCCACTACTTCAGTCAAAAAAATCTGAACAGACCTCACTTCACCTCTCCTCAAATCACATAAAACTTCCAATGGGGGAAAAAAAGACTTCCAATGACTTACCTTTCTACTGTCTCTGAGGTAATTAATTATCTCATCTATCTGCTGACAATACATCAGTTCCTGTCTCCAAAAATGACTAACATAATAAGGACAGTCAAGCTCTCTGAAGCATTAACAGTTCTTTTTTCTACTCTTTTCTCTCTTATCTCACTTTTGAGCCTATAATTTCTGACTTTTTATTCCTTTTTCCCTTTTAGTCCTTCCTTGTCTTTAGGACCATGACACTCTACTCTTTCCAGGGGGTCCTTAACTTAAGTCAGAGGTTCCCTCCAACACACTGTAAATGGCTTTTAAGAAAATACTTCTCTCTTTTTAGCTAAAATCTGCACAGTGGTTAGAAATCTGAATCCCTCCATCTCTTTTCTTATTATCTTGGACATCATCAATGATACTATTTATAGTACTGTGATCTATAAAAAGAGATTGACATTAATACTTATCCAAAACTTGAGGACTGGATGACATAATAATGATGATAAAGACCAGGATTATAAGCTATTACCTGTAATGATTAATTATGAGTCAATTTGAGTAGGCCACGGAGTACCCAGATATTTGATCTGACATTGTTCTTGTGTGAGGATATTTGGGATGAGACTAACATCTGAACTAGTAATCTGAGTAAACCAGATTGCACTTCCTAATGTGGGAGGATTGAATTCAACCAGCTTAGCATCTGAATAGAAAAAAATGGCTAACCCTCATGTGCAAGAAGTCTGACTGATTGTCTTGAGTTGAGAGATCTATTTTTCCCTGCCTTCAGACTTGAACTGAAACATCAACCATTACTGGGTCTCAAGCCTATTAGGAGTCAGACCTGAAATACACCATTGGGTCGCCCAGTTCTCAAATACCTAGCCTCAAAATGGAACCCACCATTGGCTCTCGGGGGGGAGAGAGGGGTCTTCAGCTTGCTGACTACAGATGTTGGGACTTTTTTGCTTCCATAATCATGTGAGCCAATTTCTTAGAATACATATGATAGAAAATACATACTAGTAGAACATGTCATATACATATAATAAATATCCATCTATTTATCTATCATACATCTGTCTATATTTCTATCTTACAGGTTCTTACTTTCTCTGGAAAACCCTAATACATTTAGTAAACATCACAAGTTAATTCCTTTTATTTTTCACAAAACATACATGATGTAGCTACATTGATATTATAAACAAGGAAACTGAGGTTTAGAGAAGTTAAACAGTTTGTTCCATTTCATATAACTCTCAGGTACTGGAGATTGGATGCTGGATGTACCTGGTACACATTAAAAACACACAGTAATAATGTGTTTTTATTGACACCCTATAGATTATTGCATACAGACATTAATTTCCTAAATTATAACTTCAAAATATCTATCATAATGTTCCTCTTAAATCTCCCTACCATGCATTTCTCCAGATATTTACAATTTCTCCCCTTGATCTTAGATTATACAAGTGTCTCCTCAGAAATCCTCCCCTTGTTCTAAATCTCCTATGAATCATCCTTCACTGAGCTGCCAGAACAACCTTACTGAAAGTTACATCTGACAAGTTAGGTCATATCTGGAGGAGCCCAGGTCTAAGAGTAGAGAAGTACAGAAATAACCATGGCATTTTACATAAAATAGTATACTTTTGTTTGCTCATCTGCTTACTCCACTGGACAGTGGATTCCTTGTAGACAGACAGTCTTGAATTCCTTCTATCGTGGCTAGAAGTAGCATCAGAGACAAATTAAGTGCTCAATGCTTCAAAGATATTATTCTCCTACTGAAAAGCTTTTTATGCCCGCACATGTACACTGTATATCAGGATAAAAATGCCTTATCCCAGAAATCTGGACCCTATATATAACATGTTTAATCAACCTAATATTTCTATCAATTACTAAATACCTCATAGATTAAACAGCGCTAGAAATTAAAACGAGAAAAATAATGGCTTGTATTATTCTATTGCAAAATTTTTAGCTGAAGTGTACACCTGAAATTAACATACATTTCCCACTACAACATGACTTACCAAAATTCTATCAAGATGATGGCAAAGGTTACTTCTATCATGAAACCTTGCCTCAATTACTTCCTTCTCCTTAATTTAAACGCTCAAAGAAACTTGTGACTCATATCATTTGCCCTATTTCCACCATATTTTACAATTATTTTCATGTTTATCTTAACCTCTCTCCTAGACCAAAATCTCTTTGAAAGCAAGAATCATGTCCCGCTTGCTACTTTTATCTGCCTGATTTCGTAACACAGTGACTTGCAAATTTACCAAATCTAAATGTTTGCTAATTATGGTGGAAATCAACACTCACCACACTGAACCATGAATGGAATGGTCATGGCTTGTCTTCTTTGACACTGAAGAGAATCCAAAGATTTCCCCATTGCTCCCCTATTCTGGTTTCCAAATTCATTTTGAAACAATGTTAGATTTCTGTTACCTAAATAAAAGAGAGAAGACAAAGAGTAATGAAAGAAAATAAAAACAAGATCAAGTTGCTAAGGAAAGGAAAATGTTGATTTAAACATACAATTTCAAAATGCAAAAATTAATTCATGTACATAAATAACAAAATACTGGTATTATTTCACTTTCTGCTTTCTAATTTATTACATTTCCCTAACTATATATGATAAATATGCAATATCTTTATAATAAAACAAACACAATGGTAGTTCTAGAAAGATAACATTTGTTACAGATTGACATTTAAAACATTTTGCTTAATACTCCCAGGAGGAACTGTACTGCTTAAACTTAAAGGTCACCCTTAAGACTATTGATACAAATATTTATCATTTTTGTCTCACAGCCAGATTTTCTGTTTTTATTTTATCTCTGGTTCCCTTTCCTTGTAGACTTTATTGCTTATGTCCCATCTATGCCCAGATTCTGTATTCCCTCCTTGCACAGAAACAGCACTTGTAATGGAGGACTGTTCAGGAGCCTCTTAAGAACTTGCATTCTTATCCTTTGATCCAGCAATTGCACTGCTAGGGCTCTTCCCTCCTCCCACCCCCATACAAAATCATGGCCACATGTATTACATGACTGTTTTAATAGCAAAAAATTAAATGCAAACAACATAAAAACCTGGCTAGAATAAGCAACTGATAAATTCCATTTCCAAACAAGGAAACATGTTGTAACATTTAAAACAAAGAGCTACAGTTAAATATATTGCATCAAGAGCTCAAGACAGATTTTTTTAATAAAAAAGATGTAAAACAGCATAACCACTATAATCACTCTTATAATTTATGAAAAGCATATATATGTAAAAATTTCATAGACCTACTCTTTTTCTGGAAGGATACAAAAGAACGTTTTCATCATAGATTATCACTGGAGAAAAGGAGAGTTGAGTAGAAGACAGAGGAAGACACTTTTCTATTTTTTAATTTCTGAACATTTTTAATTTGCTTATATGTGCACACAATTTTTAAATATTTTTTAAAATAACTTCTACATACGGTTCTAACACCCTATCCACTAGCCACATGTACCTAAGGGGAAAGAACATGCAGATGTAGAACATGTCATCAACACTGAATGCAAAAATGAGACTCTAAAACATAAACCTTGCAAATAAATGAAATAGTCTTATAACAACCTTAACAATAGGACTACAACTTGTGAAAAATACAAACATCCTTCCACCTTATTATTCCTGTCTAGATTTAGGTACAGACAACTATATATCTTTAAGACAAGGAGGAAAGGGACTTGGTTTCAGATGGGGCTACGCAATGAGGCAGGAAGTCATCCTATCTTTCCCAGGTCTCCTAGCTGCCTCTTCACAAAATCTCTGGCAGTCAGCAAACTCTTGCACTTTTCTCCACTCAGACTTTCAAGTTTTTTAATCTTAGCTCAGTGTTTGGTCTTGACCCAGCTCAGAATCTAGGTCTCTGGACAGGGGGTGCTCAAAATTCTCTGGTATCTGGACAGGGTTCCCGAGATTCCCTCATGAACTCTTCAGTTTCTACTGCTATGCCAACAAGTCACTAGGTTAAAGTCAGGTGGCTTCAAGTGCTGTCTCCAACACCCATTAGTGGTCTAAGTGTAGAAATTCACTCAATTTTCTTACCTATAACATGAGTATTTACAATCATTTGCCAAATGGCAATCAGGCAGGATAGGGAGGCAACCCCCCCCCCCCCAACCCACCAGCAAACTTTTAAGCTCTTTCTCTGGGCCCTGTCTATGCTGTTCTCTCTCAATTTTTCTGTACTCATGCAGTTTGCCATGCAGGTAGTAGAGGGATTATAACCCACAATCAAGGTTGCAGGCTATAGCCACAGAGGCCAGTGACTAAAAAAGTCTGATTAATTCATTTACCCTAAACCTTATACTTGCCTTACAAGATTACTTTAAAGAATAAACATGAAGGCACATTAAAAGCTATAGCAACTTGGAGAAATTTACATTCTGCTATATTTATTTGCAGAGGTAAACTTAATACAGTTTACCTCTATTATATTCATTACCTCTATATTATACACAGACATTATATATTATACATAGGTAATGCATCTTACCTCTGTATTATACAGTTTACCTCTATATTATTATATTGCAGATGCTGATTCTCAAAGATGTATACCTGAAACTTATATAATGCTGTCATTCAAGAAAAAAATATATAAAGTTTAAAAAATAAAATGAAATAAACGTTTCTTCTCCAAGATCATACTTTTTACCAAAATCACAATAAGATACCACCTCACACCAGTAAGAATGGCCTGTATCAAAAAAATAGTGCAACAAAAACTGCTAGCATGGTTGTGGAGAAAAAGGAACACTTTTACACAGCTGTAGGAATGTAAACTGACCCAGACATTATGGAAAGTTGTGTGAAGGACACTCAAACTACTAAAAATGAAACTATCATTCCAATCCAGCAATCCCATTTCTGGGAATCTATCCAAAGGATACAAAAATACGAATTCAAAAGGACACCTGTACACGGATGTTTACTGCAGAACTATTTACAACAACCACAATATGGAAACAACCAACTGTCCCAAAACAGACAAATGGATGAGAACGTTGTGGTGTATTTGCACAATTAGAATATTATCCAGCAATCAGAAAGACAAATTTGATGCATCTGTGCTAACATGGATGGAATCATGCTAGCAGAAATAAGCCAGAAAGAAAAAGAGAAATACTGGATGATCTCACCAATATGCAGCATATAGGAAAAACAAACAAAAGGACAAGTAAAACAAAACTGCCAGCAAAACTGAAGCATAGAGCAAGGAGGGGGATGATGGTAAAATTAGGGGAGGGATGGGCACAAGAAATTAAGATGTGACAAGGGTGACAAGGAGGTGGGAGAAACTCAGGGTACAATGATGTAAATATATATATATATATATATGCTCTATAAAAATGTTTTTTTGAAAAGATGATACCTCTTTAAAGAAGGAATTACACTTTAAAACTTCACATGTCAAAAACACATAGCTAACAACCTGCACCTAACAAACTCTGAAATGTTGTTGCTACTTATTCTTATTCTTAAGAAAGTATTTATGTTATTTGGGATAATATGAAGGCAAAATAATGCATCTACCTGAAAACATTAAACAATGTTAACAGCTAGCTTATAAATATCAGCTGTGAGTCACAACACAAACATTTTTAAAGTAGTAAAACTACTAGGATGTTAGAAATATAAGTATCGACTCCTCAAGGTGGGGTGATATTAGCTCTGCAATCACACTCACAAAGCACACACTCTATATTACAGCTCACTTTATGCATATCTTTTCTTTTATAGAATAAAATACTTAACAACAGTGACTATGTTTTAGATCTTTTCAATAGCTGACACACAGAGCCTAATATTTACTTACAGGACCAAATAATGGCAAAAAAAATAATTACTGGCTATCAAATACAGAAATAAGAACATTCATAAATCCAAATATCAAATGGCCAGGTTTGACAGAGCAGCTTTCCTTATTCAGATAGACATTATGGGCCCCCCTAAAAAAAATCAGAGTTCTTCACTCTAGAGAATTAGAAGTACTTTTTTTCTGTCAATGGAAACTCAACATTTTTCTTCAAAAAACTCCAACACGCATACTTTGGTTGCTGGTGTGCTTGTGGTGTTATTAAAACAAATTTCCATGGAGTAGCCTCTGAACACCAAGCAGATACTTCACAAGAGGATAAATAAACTGGGTGTGGGTAGGCATTGTGAGGAAATTTATCATAACGCTTTCTGCTTTCACACGTATGTTACATATGTAACATGTTACATTTGTGGCTAACTTAATCCATTTGTGTACACAGTAATATTTTAATTGTTCGTATAACTCAAAGAAATCTAGAGTTAATGCAATGCAAACTCACATTGTATTTTCACAAAAGTACAAACACAAATCATAAAATCTCCATGAACCACAAAAAAATCCCAAAGCTAAATTGGAAAGGAACAAAGCATCACACTTCCCAATTTCAAACCATATTGCAAAATGCAATAACAGTCTGAAAAATCTATCCCTATTAAAATCCATGAAAAATTAAAAATAAGGATACAGAAGAACATATCACAAATGCCAGAACAAAAAAGAAGAAACCTCAATGGAACCTGACTCAGCAGTGCATGACAGAAGGGGAGTTATTACCAACAATCCTGGCAATGCTGTGGAACTCAAAAAACCAAGGGAGGATATAAAACAGCAACAGAAAAACAATACTGAGGCAGCTACAATTACAAAAGACAAATAATACAGTACAATATCACTTAAATGCGGAGTCTAAAAATTAAAGCTGAGCTCTATAGAAAGAGAGCAGATGGTGGTTGACTATTCTGTTGCACACGGTGATCAAAGTGCATGAACTTTCAGTTATAAGAAGAGTAAGCACTGAAGGTCTAATGCCCAGCCAGGTGACTATAGCTAAAAACACTGTTGATATTTGAAATTTCCTGAGAGTAGATCTCAAGCATTTTTACCCCTCCAACCATGCAGAAAAGTAACTATGTGAAGTTATAGAAGCATTAACTGGATTGTGTAAATATTTCACAATGTAAATACATTTCAAATGATCATGTTGCACACTTTAACAAGGTGATACATAGTTAAATACCAAATAAGCTGAAAAGTTCTTATCTGTTCCAGTTTGGCAAGAAATAATAAAATTAATAATTCATGGTTTTCAGTTGACCTTGACCATGGAGTAACATATAATTTGTTAATATATGGTTTTAGTAACTGATTTTTTAAATGTGTCTTAATAAAGACTTTAAATTCCCCTTTTACATGAAAGTCAATTAAGAAAAAAGTGAAATTTCAAAACCTTAAAAGTACTTGGGTTTCTAAAATTACCTCTCAAACATTTCCACCCCCACCAATAAAAAGAGCTATTTGTTGCTAGTCTTAAATTTATTGATTGCAAAATTATGCTATTTTAACACTCTCAAGATGTTCTATTTAAAAATTCAATTTACTTTTGTAAACAGGAAATGACTACAAGCACACAGGTAATTTTAAAAACGAAAAAAGAACACCTATCCTGAGACTTTTGTTTGCAAGAAAACTGTTAAATTAGTGGAATCATCAAAGATTAATACACACAGACTTAAAGTCCTAATTTCTAGAATAGGAAAGCTGTGAAAACTTACTACTAATTATGATTGGAATACTTTATTCAAAACATTCCTAATGTTTAAATTATTTTTCATGCACTTCTTAAAAACAGGAAATAATGGAATTATTGCAGTAACTTGCAGTTCAAACAATTATATTTTCCACTTAAAAATAGTAGTGTACAACTTTCTATACATAGCTTCATAGGTTCATAGAATGTACAATGACATCCAGAGAATCAATTAGCCAAAGGAAGATGTGATCAAATTCAATAATAAATTACCAAATCTATGCTTATTTGGTAATCAAAATAAGATGCC
Source organism: Uropsilus gracilis (assembly GCA_004024945.1). Classification (NCBI taxonomy): domain Eukaryota; kingdom Metazoa; phylum Chordata; class Mammalia; order Eulipotyphla; family Talpidae; genus Uropsilus; species Uropsilus gracilis. The sequence goes on from PVHY01001815.1 coordinate 104,470, forward strand.
TAAGAGAATTTACTAAATTAAAACACCATAGAAAAGGCATTTAAATCAGGTCCCTGCCTTCAGGTGGTTCTGCATCTAAACAGATGATTATATTCCATTTTTAAAGATCTCCTGAGACAAAAATTATATATCCATTCTCAGAAAACTGTCAAGAATGCATCCTCCTCAGCTGAATATCACACATATGTCATTAACCCCATCACTCTTAGCCGGGTGTGGCGGTGCATGCCTTTAATCCCAGTCTTGGGAGACTGAGGCTAGGAATCCCTTGAGTCCAAGGATTTGAGACCACACCTGACAACATCACGAGACCTAGTCTCTAAGGAAAACAAACAAACAAACAAACAAAAAAGTTCAATAACCTTATCACTCATAGCCAAGGCAGACATTACTTTCTTCTGAAGGTCTTCATGATGTGATTATTGCTAATATTCTCGGTGGCCTCTCTAGATTAGGGGTGGCACACTCAATGTAAATGATATGTCAACTCCAACCAGCTGATAGTAGCATCTACTCATGTTTGAGAAAAGTTATGGGCCAATTGCCATTTTATCAGGAGGAAATAGCTGGAGAAGACAAGACTGCAATGCATGTGAGATGAGGTCTATTTGTTACCTACCTTTATTTACCTCCTAAAGTACTCTATTTGAACTGATGGAAAGCAATAAAAGGGTGTCCTTGGTGGGGTTGCTAAAGCTGCATACAGCCCTGTTTTTTGTCTTGGCTCCTGGATGTGGAGACGGGGTTAGACAGTCTGGCCTTATTGGTAAGGGCAATGAAGAAGCAGCTGTCGGCTGCAGCTAGAATGTCTTCAGTCTTCACTCTACTGTGGGTGCAGTAGGCTCTACAGCAAAACTTTGGGAATCTGCAGCGTTAGCCCAACTCATCCTAAGAGTCAACTTTTTTACTACAAACGGCAAGGTACTATCATTTTCTCTCATTCCATATCAGTGGTTTCCCATGAGCCTCCTTGAGCTGGAAACAAATTTCAGAACCACCAGCTATCAATCTGTAAAAATGCATGCATGATGACAAAAATAACTATGAATTTAATAAGACTTTTGCATGACTTTATATTTTACTACCCTCAATGACATTTATACGTATGTTCAGAACTGTAGCATATTTATGTATGTAGCATGATGATTTTATAAAATTGTGGAGAAGGATTCAAAGAATCCTATCTCATACCCTGAAGTTCCCTAGGGTTTCCTGGTTCCCAGTTCAAACAACATCATTATGTGCACTGGAGATCCAAAGGGGCAGGGACAAGGGTCTCTGACAAACTTTCAAGAACAAAACCAAGAGAAGTGAGGTTTCTTCATAGTCTTCCCATGGGAAATGGTAATTTTCACTTTCTCTTTTTTAGATTATATTTTTGTCACTGTCATTGCTTATTTTACAATCCAGTTTTTCAGTTCTCTCCAAAATGTGGAAGTTAGTATCAGACAATATAATCTAGTTTAAAAAGCACAGTCACAAAGAGTACTGTATTCGCACAGCTGAGTCAATTACCAAGTCTTCCCAGTATGTGGGCTAGTCTAGTAAATCTTTCTATGCAAACTTTCCTTAGTTTACTCAGGTAATACACAAGGCCTGCCTGTTAACTTAATATTCTTAAAACCACTAAGATTCATACATATTTTGTTAACAACTTATGTTTAATTATTTTGGCATTGTTTTAAATCCAGAACTATTAAATAACTTACTTTTCTTCACTAAAGTATACACAAGTGGACTAATGAACAGAATTTTTGATGTCCTGCTTCTAGTATGGCAAAAAGAAATTGAATCAAAAAAATTAGTGTCTTCAACTTTGGATGAAGAAAAAAACTACCAAGATTTTTAGAATTTTATTTGCAACATATGTGAGATCCTTTGAAATACTTTAGCAAGAAACTTCATTGCAGATATTTAAAAAAGTCATTATCATTGTAATAGTACAAGCACAGTCAAAAAGGAAAGAAAGTATAAGTGCTGTCAATGGTGGTAATTTCAAGTACCAGGTGAAAGCAGTGAAAATGGATAAAATCCAAGAATGTAGCTTTTTAAAAACAGAAAGCTATCTAATGAACTCCTGAACAATCCTGCTATTTGCTAAAAACAAGCATGAACTAATGATGTTAAACACAGTACATATTTAATAAATCAGTAAGGCAAAATGACTATATCATTTTTAATGTTTTGATTTTACCTCTAATTTCTCTCACTGCTACCTTTAATCCAATGTAAATTTTTAGCAGTATAGAATTTTACTGTTGTATTAAAATTACCAAACTCATATAGGTAATAAAGGAAATGAAAATAGAAGTATTAAAGCAAATAAATGATAAAAATATGATGAAATTGGAATACAAGGCCTTAGAACTTCTAAGGGAGTTAAGCATTGGTTATTAATTGATAAAATCACTTCATTAAAAGGGAGACAACTAGAAAACATGTGGCTCCTGACAGGACACATCACCACTTTTGAAACATCTTAACAGGAAAAAGTCACATCTGACTTGACCACACTGTGAGATTCCATCAATTTACAGAAAAACTAGCTGGAAGGAGCTGTTAAACTATACCCAATGATATAGTGAGCAAATCTTAAGCTGCATGAAAACTACAAAAAATCAACCCAGTTTTTTTCCCACAAAGACACTGCCAGGAAAAACAAGAAAAAAAAAAAAAGAGAGAGAGAAAAAAGGAATTAAGGAGAGGAGCTATGAATTACAACAAGAGATAAATCCAGAAATGTAAACAAGAGATTATTTTATATTAAGAAAGTATTGACAATTTTTACATATATTTATGTTGATCATTTATGTTTTTAAACAGAGTTCTTTCTTTTAGGAATGAATGGCAAAATACATTACAATGTCTGCAATTTCCTTCATGATCCAGTTGTGGGAGAGCAAGTAGGAGTGTGGATAAAACCAGTTTGTCCACCAAAAAAACTATTGTTGGATTGGACTGGCTAAGATTGGATTGGACTGAATAATTGCTGAGGCTGGATAATATGTTTTCAGGCCTCTTTAATTATAATACCCTCTTTAATTCTGTTCAACTCAGCAGTTTCCTGTCTTTTAGTTTGTTAGGACTACCATAACAAAATACTACAGATGGGTGGCTTGAAAATAGGAACTTAATTTCTCACAGTTCTGGAGGTTGGAAGTGCAAGAGCAAACAGGTGTGATCTCCCCTGAGAACTCTGTACTTGGTTTGTATATGAGCAAACCAAGCTGTATTCTCACATGATCTTTTCTCCATGTGCTTTCACTCCTGGCATCTCTCTCCTGGTCCAGCTCGCCTCATAAGACACTAGTCAGACCAGAATGGGTCTGTTCTAATGTCCTCATTTTAACTAAAGAACCATTTCAAAGGCCCTGTCTCCATACAGCTATATGCTAAGGCACCGGGACATGCGCCCGATCTCATCTGATCTCAGAAGCTAAGCAGGGTTGGGCCTGATTAGTACTTGGATGGGAGAAATAACCAAATAAAATATAAAATATGCTGAAAACACAGCATTTCAGAAGTAGAATATACCAAATTCATAATTTTGAGAACTGAATAAAAAGATATAAATTATTTTTTTTATTTACATCATGCAATAAATTCTCACCAAAGGCCTCCTGCATATACCTAACAGACATGCATCATAAGGGAGACAAAATTTTGTTGTTTTAGTTATGGGATTTTATCATAGCAGACAAAGCCAGGACAAAAAATATTATCTATTTTTTAAGGAAATTGTGCATCTAATTAAGTATTATATTTCATTTTCAAAATCACACACCAATTGATAAATTGATGAGTTAGGTAACAATATAATTGGGAAGATTTGTAATTAGTTAACTGTTCATCCAGTATCCCAGTTCTACCTCAGTGGTGGGTGAAAGACTTGAATGATGTATTAAATGAAATCATAAAAAATACTGTATCACTTAATATATTTGGAAAATAGCACATTAGTCGGGAGTCAACATTTAGATTCCCCAAAAGTCCTGGTAACTTGAAAAAGTGGGCCTAGTAAGGTGATAAAGCTTAAAAGGAGTAAATATATGATGTTACACTAGAGTCTAAAAGCACTTAGTGAAAAAAAAAATTAAGATAGGTGTACCTTAATAAGAACAAAAGAAAAAGAATACTGAGAGCTAATGTTAATCTGCATCATATTAGCATCAATAGAACAGCCTAAGAAAAGACAGTATCATTTTATTCAAGGCTGTTTAGGTATCACCTGGAATACTTGTTTCTAGGTGATATACTTTAGAAAGTGTAATATTAAAAGGATGGATCTATTTAAGGTTATGTCAAATGAAAAATAGCAATAGAACTTGAAAATGTTCTATTTCAAGATAAAATAATACTGTTTTCAGAATATAACAATACTGAACCAACACAGAAATTTTCTCTTCAAATATCTGGGGGGCTGTCATTTGGAAAGGCTTTAGGCCTATCCTTTATGGCCCCTAGAGGTAAGAATTGAGTTGGTCTGGCTAACTATTCATCCTTCAGGAAATACCACTTCCTCAGCAGGGCCTTGTCTGGCCTCTAGACTCTGAGCTCCTGATTCTCACTCTTTTCCACAAGTCTCATTCTTTTCTGTCAGGCACCAGCCCTTGTCCTAATTATGAAGTCATTATCCCTGATAAATTATGAATTTCCAGAGAGAGTGGATCATGTCTGACTTGGTAGTGTTAAATCCTTCTGTGTCTAGCACAGAGGAATGAATGAAAGGACACATGAAAATTAGATTGGACTTCAGTATGTGTTCTAATAACTATGCAGAGAATCACAGGTTACCTTAAAAAAGTAGCAGTTTTCTTTTGTAATTTCTCTTGGCACACTCTTGATTAGGGTTAAAATGGCTGTCTATATGTCAGGAGCAGAGGTTGTGAGGAGAGGGTATTAAACCACTAAAAAGAGTGACCAACTTAAAATTATTTTGAACCTTTTTGCAAACCCGAGGCCCTATGATTTGAGTTCTGCTGGGAAAGATCATACTTATTACATCACAGATTTCATTTTAACACATCAGCTGTATTCTGATCCATTTTGGGCAAGTTTAGTAATAAATTGCTATATAATTGCTTCTGTTCAAACCCAAATTTCATTTGCTGTTTCTATATTTTCCTCCTCCTTTTCCCCCATGCTAAAAAAGCTGATGATTAATATTTCCATTCTACTGTAAGGATACACAAAGCTCCAGAAAACATGGTTTCATACCATGTAAGATCAGACTCACCAACAGGAAAAATATTTCTGAGATTTTTAGTATCAGCTGTACCAAAAGCAAATGCAGATTTGATAAATGACAAAGTCATTACCTCCCCATTTCCTTTTCTGCTGATTCGATTTTTATAAGAGCCCAATTTTCCACAGAAACAGATCAGATTTACAGCAAATACAAAGACTGCATCTTTTATTTATAAGGCAAAAAAATTCTTCCAAATCTTTTCATTAAAATTGTGTGTCTGTACCATGGTTTCCTCAGCATTAGTTGAGCAAACATAACTTTGGTTATTCCTACGGGAATTAACAAGCAAAAAACTTGAAAGCCAATCTCAGAGCAGATCCTGAAACTACTAATTTTAATCTTGATTACTTGGTTCAGTTTGATAATGAAGTTCTGGGGTTGAAATTGTGAGCTAGAAACAAATACGCATATCTGTTATCCTTCCTTCACTCTCTGCCCTGCTTCTAGAGGATCATCTTTTGCTAGAGTAACCTCTAACCCTTTATCAATTCACAGACAATGATCAACTTAAGAAGTCAATATTTTTTTAAAAAGTTAATGTTCATAACCAGTAATAACCAAAATACAAATATAATGCATTGTAAATCTTATTACACCCATTGAGGAGGTTCTGAAGAAATTAGGTTGATAGGGGTAGGGAGTTACCCAGCATGTGGGCAGGTTGGTAAGTGATGCTCTAGTGCTAAGGATGTGAATGCTGGGAGGGCACCCCCATGCCAGGAGAAGGAGCTCAGAGACCATCCTCTACCAACCAGGATAAAGTTAAGCATCTCCTAAGTTTGGGTTGAGTGAAGATCATTCCTAACACCTTTAGACCTAATACCTAACTATTTGAATATTTAATTCCTTATTCTCATGGCAAATAAGATGAGGGGACTACAGAAAAATATGAGAATGGGCAAGTCGCCCAATTTTCAAATGTTAGATTTTCTATTTTTGTCCAAGTGATGCTAACATTTAAGGATCAAGGAATCAGTGCTTGATTTATATACTCTATACATTTCTGTTTTCTAGAGCTTTAAGCAAATCCTACCAAAAAACAAATCATGCCCATATTTAACGTAACTCTGAACATGTTTTGAGGGGGAAAAATATATATATATATATATATATATATTTTAAAATGTATGTACGAGTAACAATGACATGGATGCACTCTTCATAGTGCTTCTCCAACTACCCTGAGCATACCTACTACCTGGAGATCCTGTTAACATGCAGAATTTAATCCTGCAGGTTTGGGGTGGGGTCTGCGACTCTGCATAGTGAAGATGCTCACAGGTACTGCTGAAGTTGATGTTCCATTAACCGCATTTTGGTTTCAGGCCACAATATGAAGAGCCCGCGCTGGCAGGGAATTTGTTTCCAACTTCATTCCCACTTTTATTTTTTTTTTCACCTGAGTTCCCAATTTCTTTCTTATTTTACTGATATGAGAATTTTTAGACTTAAACACAGTGGGTACAACAGAGAAGAAAATATTCTAAAATTGTAACTTAAAGAGGAGCAATAATGAGATTTTAAGCTTTCTCAAGGGTAGAGAGATAATTTTTGATATGCATGAATCATATTTACTTTCTGCACATCACTGAACAAATACACAGTGGCTCATCTATTTCTGTGTCTGCATAATTTAAAGGTAGTGTATTTAATTAATGCATAACAAACCACCTCATTGTTCAGGTCTCTGGAGAATGAGATGATTTGATAAGTCAAATTTTCCAGACAACTGGCTTATTTTGTTAAGTTTCCAACATACTTACTTTAGTGGTTTTTTAAAATCAAAATCTTCCTAGAATTATCATATGCAGCGCCAGTCAGACATTAAAAACATATCTACAGTATCAGGTCAATGATGATGACTCAATGGCATGCTATAACAGGTATGTAAGAATGACCAGTTCTGTGTGGGTCTATGAGCTCCAAGAGTCTATACACAATAGTCGAAGAGGGTCACTGGCAGGTTTCCTGTCCTGTTTGGAGCAAATGTTGGCCTATTTTCTCTGCAGACAAGCTGCCACTTCACACTGTTTTCTGACTGGCTTCCCCCTACAATTACTAGCTTACAGTTTATTTATCACATAATAGTCTGTGAAAGTTTCTGATACCGCCTCCCTCTTCACTCCCCCCCCCCATTTTTAAAATTGAGGTAACAGTTTACAACACTGTACATGATACAGGAGTATAGAATCACACCCTCACACCCACCACCAAGACACCTACCTCCTCCACCATATTCCATTGTGCTCCCACCACACATCCCTTTCTCCCCTCTTCCTTCCTCTCTGGTAACCTCAATTCTACAGTCAGATTTTAGAGTTTGTTACTGGTTTGGTTTTATCTGACCCTTTGTTTTGTTACTCTACATTCCACATATAATGAATATTATCCAGTACTTGGCTTTCCCCTTCTGACTTATTTCACTTAGCATAATCCCCTCTAGTTCCATTCATGTTTCAAATAGCAATGATTTTTATCTATTTTTATAACTAAACAAATAAATATTCTACCATGCATTTATCTAACTATCTAGATAACTATATATCTATCTATAGATATATATTTATACACACCACATCTTCCTAATTCATTCATTTATCTCTTATTACTTTGGTTGTTTTCATAGCTTGGCTATTATAAATTGTTTTTAATTCAGGAGCTATCGTTCAGAGTTGGGTTAATGGTTACCCAAATCAGTGTAATCATTCCAACTTAAATCACACAAATTGATCCTCTATTAAGCATCTCTTATTATGGTCAGTGGATACTCACTTATCCCAGTGTCCTTACAGTACTGGATTAAGTATTGTCCCATGACTTTTAGTAGGTGATTATACTCCCGGACATTGAGAAATTCCTGCTTGTTATGGGATGGTTTCATGATCTCCAATGGTATATTAACAATTCCAATCACGCCTTCATCAAACCTGGGGGGAGGGGAGGAGATATATATATATATATATATTATATGTAAAATTTAGCTAGGGAGAAAGCAAAAGTAAATATACTCTGGTATTTGATATCAATTTAAAAATAATAAATTCATTCATGTCAAAGTTTGTTTGTTTTGTTTTGTATTTTTGAGACCAGGTCTCGCTATTTTTGCCTGTGGAACCACGAACTCAAGCAATCCCCAGCCTCAGCTTCCCAGGTAGCTGGGATTACAGGCTCACGCCACCATGCCCAACTATTTTTTGGGACTAGGTCTCGCTGTGTTTCCCTGAGCAGGACTTGAACTGCAATCCCTAGCCCCAGCCACTTCATACGCTGAAGTTTACAAGCATGAGCCACCATGCCTGGCTCATGTCAAAGTTTAAAAGCTATCTTATAATTACATTTTAGTAGATAAATAGATGGTGATCCCAGGTGTATTTAGCCCCATATTACAACTCATTTTAATACATCATTACTGAATTCATATGATTTTTTTCCAAGCCTATCATCTTACATGAGGAGCCAGAATGGGTGGGGAAGGAGGCCTTTCAGGAGGTCTTTTAGAATTAAAAACTGCTCAGATACCTTTCTACAGTAACTACCAAGACTCACTTAATAAAACTGGTCAGAGGGACCTTTTCTTCACCCAGACTTCTGAAGATTTCTCCTCTTCGCTGCAGATGTTAGCGGGGTGCTCGGATACTTCTACTAAGGAACATAAGGGCTGAAATAACCTATAATTAAATGGTTGTCTGCATCTTACCCTGATGGATAAACTCAATTCTTTCCACACATTTTCTTGAAGCTCATAATGAGTTTGCTAAGTGACATACCTGCCTCAGGAAAGGGCACCCCAGAATCTATCCCAATACGGGGCTCCTGCTGATCTTAAAGTCTACCTAGCTTATGGTCCCAGTTGAGCATCTTTTCCATAACCTTTCTCCTTAGTCCTGAATTCCTTATACTACTCATTCTATGAGTCTACACTGGACATCATTTCTTCCAGGATGTCTGACTTAACAACTCCAGTTTGGTTTACTGACCTTTTGAAATAAATGTATCTGATGTTGCTTCAAAGACATATTTATTCATTCATTCATTCCTTCAATCCAATAATTCATTCACTGAAGCTTATTCCAGAAAACAAGCCCTATTCCAAAACCTAGCCCTATCCCAGAAAACAGGAATACAGCAATGAACAAGAAAGACAAAGGTTACCTTCTATTGAAAGGTGACAGTCATCATGGGAAATTTCAGATAGTGAGAAAATGTCTGAGGAAGATAAAGCAGGTATGGTAATATGTGAGAGTGGGGGGTGATGGCAGGGACTAGTTTTACTTAGTTCAGGAGCACCTTTTGGTGGAGGGGACCCTAGATGCCTGAGTGACATGCTGGGATCTCAGTAATAAGATCTAAGGACAGAAAGTTCAAGTATAGTGAATAGCAATGGCCAAAGCCCTAGGCAGGTATAGGGTTATGATGTTTGAGGAGCAGGAAACCTACTGATGTGAGGAAAACAGTGGGAGTACAGAGTGACACAGAGTCAGGAACAAGTCAGGTCACTGAAAGGCTGTGGTAACCAGTTCTAGCCTGGACATACCAGGTTGTAAGCAAAAAACATTCTTAATGCTTTAAGATACACCCATCTATGTACCTTTTATTGAATTCTATGTTTCTTAGCAAAGAGTAGTGGACCTCTTTGCTGCCTCGGCTACAGAGCTAGTACAGTGCCTGACACATGGTATGGTAATAAAAGTATTGGTGGAATGAACAAATTGGTGAATGGATGATTCCCTAAGAGTAAAGGAGCAAGATAATGGGCACATATGCAAAAACTCTAAACAAAATCCTGGCAAACCAAATCCAACATTGCATAAAAAGGATTATCCACCATGACCAAGTGGAATTCAACCCAGGGGCACAGGGATGCTTCAACATCCAAAAATCAATCAACATAATCCATCACATCAACAAAGAGAAAAACAAAAACCATATGATCATATCAATAGAAGCGGAAAAAGCATTTATTAAATTTCAGCACCCTTTCACAATGAAAGCCCTAGAAAAAATTGGTATAAAAGGAACATACTTCAACACAATAAAAGCTATATATGACAAACCCACAGCAAATATCATCCTCAACAGGGAAAAACTGAAATCATCTCAATTAAGATCTGGAACCAGGCTAAGATGCCCACTCTCTCCACCCCTTTTCATCATAATTCTGGAATTTCTAGCTAGGGCAATAAGACAAGAGAAAGACATAAAAGGAATTCAAATAGGAAAAGAAGAGATAGAGGTATCATTATATGCAAATGATATGTAGAGAACAAAAGAAAAATGGACAGAAAAGCTAATTGAAATAAATCAAATCAATTCAGTAAGGTAGCTGGATATAAAATCAACACACAAAAATCAATAGCATTCATATATGCAAAGAATCAATCAGACGAAGAAATTAAAAAAAAAAAAACTCCATTTACCATGGCACCAAAGAAAATTAAATACATGGGAATAAACCTAACAAAAGAAGAAAGACCTATACAAAGAAAACTATAAAACATTCTCAAAAGAAATAGAAGATGAGGTGGGAACTGTGCCCGCCCCGACCAGCAGGCGCCTACAGCTGCTAGTGAACCTAGGTTGGCAGCTGCACCCACTAAGCAACCAACAGCACCCACTGGGCCCCTCTACCGTTGAGCAGGTGGGTAAGGGGTATGCAGGTGCCAGCTGGGACCCCCAGGCCAGCCTGGGGTGTGCGACAACAGCTGGGCATTAAAGCCCTGCAAGGCAACAGCCATTACTACGGCGGTTGCCACCACCCCCATGGCACTAGGCTCCTCCTGCTGACATCTCAGCAGTAGGTGGGGCCTAGGAACTGGTCAGAGAAACTGAACCAGTTTGGCACGTGGGAACTGCGCCTGCCCTGACTGGCAGGTGCCCACAGGTGCTAGCAAACCTAAGCCAGAAGCTGCATCTACTCAGCAACCAATAGCACCCACTGGGTCCCTCTACCATCGAGCTGGTGGGTAAGGGGGATAGAGGGGCCAGCTGGGACCCCTGGACCGAACCAGCGGGCAAGACTGGATCCATCCATGGTCCAGGAATGGCCAGGGGTGAGGGTGGGGGTTAGGGAGGATGACACCTTTGCTGTTTCACTCTCACTACACTTAGATCTCAAAAGACATAATAGTACAAACACAGCACACAGCGACAGAACGGATGAGGGACCAGAAAAGAGCCTGCCCATACGTGTGTGGGACACAGGACAAGGATCATTCAGAAAGATAGTAGATGCTAGAATAGAGAAACAACCGTGGTAAAGAACTATCAGATTTGCACCTATGGCTTCACCAGAAGCTGATGAATCAAAACCCCATCCAACATGGAACTTGCCACCCAAGAAACATGGCTCCCTCCCCAAGCTCAGGGCATTGGCTTCACAACAAATCTGCAATAGACAGAGAGGAGATGACCTGCAAGGTCCATCAGTGGATGCCTGCCCACATCGAGAAACCTCCTGACAATGGCTGGGGGAAAGGGTCCCCAAAGCCAGAGGTCAGAGAAAGGGGGTGCAAAGACAGCAGAGCGGCAAGGAGATCAAACTATAGCGGGCATCCAGCAACTAGAAGACATCGATAGACCCCAAATGAACATGAACTGGCTGCCCAATACAAAGTTAAGACTACAAACAAGCACAAAGTGCCGTTTCCCTGGAACACAGTCCCTATTCTGACAAATAGACACAGTCAAAAAAAAAAAAAAAAAAAGAGATCAAAGGACCAATGAACTCAAAATAAACCAAAAAAGAACAATGAGAGTGGAGACTGAGTGACATAAGAGGTGTCAGTGGGTGGTGGTGGAGAAGGGAAGGCATCCCAATAACCATTTACCGATGTAAGGAATTAAAAGAATTTAGAAAAAAATTTTTAAAAAATCATATATGTGTAGATGGACACGTAAGTGCAAAAGCGAGAAAGTGAATGTGTTAAAATGTTACCAGTTAATGAAACTCACTGAATTCAGCAAATGTTTGTTATAGTATCTTTGTAACTTGTCTGTAGATTCAAATTTCTTAATAAAAAGCAAAAAGAAAAAAAAAGAAATAGAAGATGATAAAAAATGGAAAGATTTCAGGTCTGACCTCTAAGTCTCTTATCCATTTTGAGTTGATTTTTGTACATGGATGAAGGGAGTTTTCTTGGTCCATTTTTTTGCATGTCTTAGTCCAATTTTCCCAGCACCATTTATTGAAGAGGCTATCTTTGTTCCAAGGTAACTTTTTCACATCTTTGTTGAAAATTAATTGACTATATATGTGTGGTTTTATTTCAGGGCAGTCAATTCTATTCCATTGGTCTGTCTGTTTTTGTACCAATACCATGCTGTTTTAATTATTATGGCCTTGTAGTATAGTTTGAAGTTTGGAGTTGTAATACCTCCATTTTCCTTTTTTTCTGGTCAGGAGGCTTTTTGATATATGGGGTCTTTTGTTATTCCATATGAATTTCAGTAATTTTTGTTCTATCTCTTTAAAAAATGTCATTGGGATTTTTATTGGGATTACATTGACTCTGTAGACTGCCTTTGGTAGGATGGTCATTTTGGTAATAACCTGAAACCATAGTATACATAGAGGAAAACTTGGGCAAAACTCTCCATGAACTACAGTTTAGAAATCCCTTTCTGGAAACATCTACAGATGCCAAAAAAAAAAAAAAATGAAGGAAAACAGAAACAGATGGGACTACATCAAACTAAAAAGCTTCTGTACAGCAAAAGAGACAACAGAAAAAACTAAAAGATGCCCAACTGAATGGGAAAAAATCTTTGCCCTCTACATGAGTGACAAGGGTTTAATAATGAAGATCCACAGGAACTCACACAACTAAACAAAAGCAAAACAAAAAGCCCAATCAAAAAATGGGGAGAAGAACTAAAAAGACACTTCTCCAAGGAGGAAATACAAATGGCAAACAGGCACATGAAAAATTGCTCAACGTGGCTAGTAATAAGGGAAATGTAAATCAAACCACAGTGAGATAATAACTTGCCTGTAACTTACACCAGAAAGAATGGCCCACATCCAAAGAACAGGCAACAAGATTTGCTGGCAAGGATGTGGAGAGAAAGGAACACTACTACAATGCTGGTGGGAATGTAAACGAGTTCAACCACTATGGAAAGCAGTGTGGAGGACCCTCAAGCTAATTAAAATGGATCTACCATTTGACCCAGCAATTGCTCTTTTGGGAATCTACCCAAAAGAGACCTCAATGTGGGTATAAAGGGACACCTGTGCTCGGATATTTACTGCAGCACAATTTATAATTGCAAGGTTATGGAAATAACCTAAATGCCCCAAAATGGATTACTGGATGAAAAAAATGTGGTATATATACGCGATGGAATATTATACATCAATTAAAAATGACAAATTCGACAATTTCATAACAACATGGATGTATTTAGAAGAAATCATATTAGCAGAAACAAGTCATAAAGAAAAAGACAGAAACCAAATGGTTTCACTAATATATGGGATATAGTGAAAAAAATAAACAAAAGCCTTGAGGAAAAGTCAAAACAAGCTAAGCACCAAACTGAAGCACACAACTTTGAGCTGGAGGGAAAGGGGGGAAGGGGGGGGCAAATCCTTGAGATTACAATGTTGTGAAATTTATATATAAATTAAAAAAAAATTTAAAAAAAAGGAAAGATATTCCCTGTTTATGGATTGGAAGAATCAACATTATTGAAATGGCCATATTACCAAAGGCAATCTACAGATTCAATGTAATTCCAACAAAGATTCCAATGACATAAAGAGAACAAAAATTACTGAAATTCATATGGAACAACAAAAGACCCCAAATAGCCAAAACCCTCTTGACAAACAGAATAGAGAATGGAAGCATTACAATCCCAGATTTCAAACTATACTACAGAGCCATAATAACTAAAACAGCATGGTACTGGTACAAAAACAGGCAAATAGACCAATAGATCAGAATCAAGTACCCAGAAATAAAACATAGATGGTCAACTAATCTTCAACCTAGGGGCAAAAAACATACACTGGAACAAGGAACGCCTCTTCAGTAAATGATACTGGGAAAACTGGACCATGACTTTCAAAAAAATAAACCAAGATAGCACCCTCACACTCTGTATAAAAATCAATTCAAAATGGATACAAAACTTGGATGTGAGACCTGAAACCATGAAATACATAGAGGAAAACCTGGGCAAAACCCTCCATGAATTTAACTTCAGAAATCCATTTCTGGAAACAACTACAGCTGGCAAAAAAGTGAAGGAAAACATAAACAGCTAGGACTACATCAAACTAAAAAGTTTCTGTACAGCAAAAGAGACAATAACAAACCAAAAAGAAACCCAACCAACTGGGAGAAAATTTTGCCCTCCAGACAAGTGATAAAGGTTCTGATAACAAAGATCCACAAAGAGCTCATACAACTCAACAAAACAAAGCAAAAAGTTCAATCATAAAATGGGGCGAAGAACAAAAAGGACACTTCATCAAAGAGGAAATACAAATGTCCAATAGACATATGAAAGAAAGCTCCACATCATTAATAATCAGGGAAATGCAAATTAAAACTACACTGAGATACCATCTTACACCAGTATGAATGGCCCAAATTAAAAACAACAACAACAACAACAACAACAACAAAAAAAAAAAGAACAACAAAAAATATTGGCATGGATGTGGAGAAAAAGAAACTCTCCTACACTGGTGGTGGGAGTGCAAACTAGTTCAGCCACTATGGAAGACTGTGTGGAGAACCCTCAAACAGTTGAAAATGGAATTATCATTCAACCCAGCAATCCCACTATGGAATCTACCCAGAGGACAATAAAACACTAATTAAAAAGGACACCTGTATGCACATGTTTAGTGCATCTGTTTACAAGTGCCAAGATTTGGAAACAAACCAAATGCCTTAAAACCAATGAATGGCTGAAAAAAATACAGTACATGTACATGATGGAATATGATGCATCAATCAAGAAGGACAAACATATGGCGTTTGTAGCAACATGGATAAAACTAGAAAGACTCATATTAGCAGAAATAAGCCAAAAAGAAAAAGAAAAGTACAGGATGATATCACTTATATGGCAGGTATAGGGAAAAACAAACAAATGAATAAGAAAAATTAGAAACAACCAATGGGGCTGAATGATAGAGCGAGAGAGGAGGAGGAGAAGAAGGAGGCAGGGGAAGCGGAGGGCACAAAAGAGCAGGATGGTTAACAAGTGTTAGGGAAATGGGAAAACCCTGGGGTACAAAATAATGTAACATACATACACACACACACAGAATTTTAAAAATTAAATTAAAAAAAACAGACATAGTTGACATTCTCTGTGGACATCTCTTCTATCTTATTCCCCATTATACATTCCCAGAATATCTTATTCCCCATTATACATTCCCAGAATAATCAATACACTGGATTTAATGATTATCATTCCTGGGGTATCTGAAACTTTTAGATCATACATATGAGTAAATAACATTATTTTTGCATGGTTTATAATTTTGTAATTATGGTATTGCAATATGTATACCTGTCTGCAACTTGTTTTCTTCCCACAAAAAAATAAGTAAATGAAAAAAAAAAAGGAGTGAGGGAGCAAGAAATGCTGCCCTGAGTCATTCTACTAGTAATGGTTGTCCTGTCTAGCTGTGCTTCCTAACTCATGAAAGTGGTGTATGGCAGACCATGAGAAAGCATCAGACTATAAGACTCGGGAACCCAAATAGGCTGGAAAATCTTTAATAAGATAGAGTCATGCAGGTAACTGGCAAGAACTTATATATGCTTTATAAGACCGTGGGTTTTTCTTTTGTAAAGTTTCTTTAATAGGCTGATATTATTAAATTGGTATAATATTAAAGGGTTAAACCGAGTAGATGATGCACAGAACAGGAAAACATCAAAGTGCTCAGAAAATGCATTGAAAACTATTCCCCAAACTGTGGTTCTTTCTTCTTAGAGAAGGCATGCAGCTCCACTGATATTACAAATTAGGCAGATTAATGCCTGCACATTGATGGGAAGGGTGAAAGGAGGATCTGACACCTGCTCCCATTATGATTAATCACTCATCTAACTCCACAGACAGAATTTTATTCCACCTCCCTCCTCCTGCCTGTGCCTCTGAAAATAAGAACATACTTACAAGGACTTCAGTTTCGACTGTGGCCCCACTTTCTCATGCATTTTGATCAAGCGATTATTACTATAAATGAACATCCCAGCTTGGCTTCGGTTTTCTATGTTCTCTCCAAAGAACAGGGAGATTGTCCTTGCTTTTTTAAGTTCTCTGGTGATATACATGGAAAAGTTAAAAAAAAGTTTCCATTAAAAAAAATTATAAAATACACTACACTGTTATTAAACTCAGAAAATAAGCACCAAAGGAAATACATATAAAATATCCAGGAATTTTGTAATATTTAGTGGACAGACTCAGTATTTGCAGATAGCTAAGTATTCTGAATAAACATGATGGACAGTAACTGTTATCAGTCAAATTCCAAATGATCCTTGATTCAAAAGCATTTAAATCCTGAAGATACAGAAAATGCCAGGCTCTGTCCTGCTGTAACTATATGTTGTGGAACTTTTCTATTGAAAATATAAAAAGAGAAACTGAGACATATGAACTGAAAAGAAAATCTGGAAATATGATTTTTTTAAAAAAAATCATAACAGAAGGCTGCCTGGAGTTTTTTTAAGTTCCTGGAGAGAACAACCAGAAAAAATGGAGATGGTTCAAAGACAAGATCATCTATGTATTAACCACGTGACTATGGGCAACTACTACATCGCTCAGGAAACCATGAAGACTAACAGGGACGTTAAATATAATCCAGGAATTGATTAATTTCTTAGCAAATGTTATTTTCCTTACCCAACCAAGAATGGTACCAAATATAGTTCTCCTTCACCATACATCCTGTAGTTCCCCTCATTCCACAGAATGACATTTTCTTTTCAAATGATCATGTGCTTTTATAACTGATATACTTATTAGACTGTTTAATTATATCTATCATTAAAAGAAAATGACAAAGTTCCACCAGTTCTTCTCTATGAATGTAATGAGTACATTCTGAGGAAGTTATTGACATGACTTAGCATTACTGATCAAATTTACATAGCTATAGGATTAAATATATAGATATGTAAACTCAAAAACATCTACTCAATCATTTAATCCCAATACTTTAACAAAAAAGGTCATTAACTATATAAAGGACCCCAAACACGATGCTAGAAGACATGAAAAAAAATCACTTGAGATATAATAGGATATTATTAATAGTCTAGAAATATTTTTAAAAATCATTCTGCTATAGAAACAAGTTCACACCAACTGATATTATTAAAACATGGGTTTTCATCTTTCAAGCAAGTATCAGTCAATCTTTCTTTTCAAAAAATTGAAAAAAGACTTTAATTGACTATTTTGATAAATGTGTAATATTTCAAATTTAGGTTTCATGGAAAGCTGTGACCTATAATAATAATGCTAAAAACTAGTAATTCTTGCCCAAAAACCTGTTCTTAAATTATGGCAGTTTTCAAAGTCTGGATGCAGCAGGGATGCTTTTCAGTTTAACTCGTTTTACCCTGAGTTGTAGAGCAACCACCCTTACAAATAATGGTACTTTTATGATATACACTTGCTCTTTTTATTTTAACGACAAATAAGAGATATATTTTCTTGAAAAAATTATTTTAAATTCTAAGCAGTATTATAAGAGGAAAGAAATTGTAACCAACCCTCAGAGACTAGATGGCAAAAGACACAAAATGATGTTTTCAGTTGATTCTCTGGGCCCCATCCATATTTTCATCTCCACGTATCAGCCAGTTGGACTGTGTGCTAATTCATTACTCTGTACTCAGAACCTTTTGCCACTATGGCTACACAAATATGTATATGTTACATATACTTTTTGAATACTTAACATTGGCCATGTTAGCTGGGGCATACATAGGATGTTGCCAGCTGAGAAAAAGAAATTTTCAGTTACTACCAAATCTGTATTTTTAGGAATTGAAAGTCCTTTGAACACGCGGCAGAGGATTCTAGCAAACAGGGTATCTTATGTCTTACCTCTGCTTTTCTTTGAGAATCTTGCGCTTTGCTTCCACATCTTCCAAAGCTTTCTGTAATATATCCTGGAAAAGCATGTTTAGTTGGGCAAAAACATGATGACATTAACTTAACAAAATAGGAGCAGATATTTATTATCCTATTATCCAAATGCTTCACAAAGTAACAGTTCAAGGTCACACTGTCTATATGATTCAACAGCTAAGAAGACAAACCAAATCTCAGTCCACCACTCTCTTTTGCAAATACTCTTGATACCTTTTGGCCTTTTAGAGAGAGACAATGTACTCTACAATGAAACAAAGGAATTCACACCAAACTGACAGAAACTTGGGAAAGTTATTCAATGTATTTACTCTGGTTTTTGTTGGGAAGAACAAAAAACGCTGATTCATACTATCAGTTAGTTAGACTTCTTCCAGAGGGGAAAAATGTAACTAAAAACTTTTATCTCCCTGAACTTTTCCTTTGTAAGATGACCCAATCCCTTGGTTTTCTCCTTTTAAGAGTGTCTCAGTATCAGCGCTGCCTTTTTAATCTTCACTTTTAATTTGATACACTTTTAATCTGATACATTATCTGCCCCAGCTCTCCAATTCCAGTATGCTGACACTAACCAGACAAAAATGAAAAAAAAAAATTATTTCAAAAATAGGGAAAAGTTTAAAGTGCTTGATCTACTGAATGTGTAAAGTGGAAATGTTATTTGATGGGTATACCACAGATAGAACACAATTTTTGTGATTTTAAAGCAAAAGGAAAATAGTCAATGGTTGGTATTTCACTTCAATTTCAACCATTCAAATGCCTGAGGAACAGAAGAGGTCAGAAGCTGAGTTAATTCTGTTTGCTCTTCTCTACCTGAAAGAAATTCACATACATCAGAGCAACAAAGTAAGCTGGTTAAAGACTTCCTCATCCTTCCAGCCCAAGTACTCAGGGCATGGAGCAAGGAAGTAGTGAGATTCAAGAGAGAAATTAAGAAGAAAGCAAGGTACTGACCCATTAGCAAAAATCTTTTTCTCTTGTCCTTAAGTACATAAAACTAGGGCAATTTATTCCTTAGAAACAGAATATAAGTAGGTTATATGAAATCAATAACAAGACAGATCTACCTATAAATTAAAAAAAAAATAAAAAGAAATATGCAGCATAATTTTAGGAAAACCATGGAGAGTTCTGAGGTATTACCACGTGTTATTCTTTGATTTCACCCCCTATTCATGACTGCTAGATATGAGAGTTCTTTACCAGAAACAGTTCTGGTCTTTCAAAGTTTAGTGATAAATCATAGAAACAAGTAATATATTAAATCTCAGAATTTATTCTGAGAAATGAAACATCTTTTCTCCATATATCTACTTATCCTTTTATATGCAGCAAATAAATGTTGCTTAAACATTCACCATGGTAGAAAGCTTTGTACTTTATTTTTTGTAAAAGTTAGCAAACTTTTAATGCATGTACTTAGCAATGTTCCTCTTAGTAGCCATGCATTATAATTAATAATAATAGTTCTTTATACTATCTTACTTATGGGCATAGCAAAAAGATTACAAAGAATGTTTATGAACTGTACTGAGCAACTCATAAGGAAAAGCTTCTTAAGTTGGAAGCACTGTTATTAATATTCATAATTACAGTACATAATTCCTAGCACTAGAAAGGAGGATTGCTTTATTAGCATTCTCCTTGCTCTCCCTATTTGAGTCCATAGGGAGCTGTAATTTGAAAAGATTTTTCAAGGAGACTTGATAGGCTAGTTTAGTCTGCTAGCTTTTCACTATTTTCTCCTTTTTTCATAATACTTTCTTTTTAAAAAAATGAATTATGATACACTTCCACACTGTTTCTATTTCACCCCATGTTCTATTTCATTTTTGTGTCTAGTTTCAGCTTTGCTCCACTTAGTAAGTTTCCTCTCCATTCTCTGCACTTATCTATTTTCCTGCATTAAAATCAACTTAAATCTTCTGAGCATGTCTGTTTTCAAAAGTTAAGTGATAACAACAACCATATATAGGAAGAAACATGACATTATTTGCCACTTAAGACTCATTTAAATGTCATACCTGAAGAGAAGAAGATAAAGAAGTTCTGTCAGGCTGGTTTACTTTGATTTGTGTTTCTCGCAATACAAATTCAGCTAGAAGTAGGAGCAAGATAATTAAAATACAATGAGATTCTTTCAAGCAAGTTAAAGTGAGCATTCATACTATGTATATAAAGATACAACCAGTGAGAATGGCTTACAGATAATCACAGCAAATCCTATGTCTTCTGCACTGTTCCTAGACCTGCATTTCAGGTCTAGGTGACCATACTGGACACAACAATGTATAGGACATGAATATATGCATGCAATTTCAAGAGTAATAGGTGAATATCTGGCTGGTCAAAAACTCTCTCAACTTAGGAAATATGGATATAGAGCTAATTCTCACTTCTGGATCACTAGGAAAAGAAGATTTTATCCTTGCTGTGGGAGGAGTAGATGAGTAGCAATCTTAAAGCAGATGTAAGACTAGTCTTTAAAATATCCCAAGTCAGTGTCGTAACAATCAGGATTTCTAATATATATCAACCCAATTCCAAGCATTCTTGATTTTAGTTATAATAACAAATGATTTCATAATTAAAGTTAGAGATGAAAGAATGTATTATGAGGTCTTAGAGGTAGAAAGTATATTTGTTTATTTATAGCCATTCCTACGATGCCAAGAGCTATATATGTATATATCTCAGAAGAAGTGCTCCAGTAATGTTTCCTGAGTGAGTGAACAATGATGTAGGCCATAGGCAATTACATACCATTTTTCACTGCTTCTTCTGCCTTTTTAACCTCATTTTTCAATGCTCCTTTAAAAGAAGACGTGACATAATGATATTTTCTGAAAAAAGCAAACAGTAACACAACAAAGTCAGGTTCTCATTTTTAAGTACAAGAATTTTCATTAGGAGACTATGTGTGGTAGAGATATTTAGTCATTGAGAAAGAATCATAGAGTTAGCTCATCTAGCTAGTAAATAAATCAGCAAACTCAATCAGCAATCTAAGAAGAAATTCTTTTAATATCTGGCAATGTTTTGTGTAAGGAACTTCAAGAGAGAAATAACAAAATCTCTGCCTACACAAATGGTCATTATACATAAAAAAATAGGATAATTTTCTTAAACAGAAAATCTTCTGTGCAACTCTTCCATTATCAAAGTATCTACTTAATATAAATAGCCCTCTTATCTAGATGAGCATTGACACCTGATTAAGTGCTTCTCCAAGTCCCCAAACAATTATCTCCAACAAAAAATGCTCAGAAACAAATGCTAATATAGCATAGTAAACTACTAAAAGACATATTCTACTTTATTGCTTAGGAAGACTGTTTACAAGGTTCATTGCTTTCGTGAGAGCAAAGATGCTCTAGAACATTCTAGATAAAAAGAATAAAATTGTGTATATGTGTGTGTGTATATCTTCATAGTAACACCTCAACAGGAGGAAAAAATAAATGAGACTACCTCTTTGTAACAGTGTTTCTGAATATGACTGAAAGCATGTGTATTTCTTCCAGAGAATTCCTAAAACTTGAATTTTAAATACTGGCTTAAATCAATATGGAAAAGAAAACCCCAGAACATTATTTTGAGGGAGTTTAAGATTTCTCATTCTATACCTCATCCGTTCTATAAAATACATTCTGTAGAACGCATTCTCAGACTTTTGCCTCAAACGCCTATAAGACTCAGGAATTTACCACTTCTCCCATCTTCAATGTTTACAAAGTCATTCAATTCTCAACAAGAGGTAGATGGAGATCTGTAGAACACCCCTCAATGCCAAAATATCTCAGAACATATAAAATAAAATAGACTGAGGAATTTACCATTTCTTCCATCTTCAATGTTTACAAAGTCATTCTATTCTCAACAAGAGGTAGATGGAGATCTGTAGAACACACCTCGATGCCAAAATATCCCAAAACATATAAAATAAAATGTATTTGTTCAGGCAAAGGGGAGAACCTAACCTCTATTCATCAGATAAGTCTCTGAAATAGATCACAGAAATAGATCACCAGAAATAGATCACAGCCCACGGTCAAATTGGGTCAGCAATTTGCTTTGGTGTAGCCTGAGTCTTAAGAAGGATTTTTAAATGTTATAAGGTAATTAAAAATAAGTAAAAGGAAAAAAAAGTATGCCAAAGAGACTGTGTCCAGATATTTATTATCAGGTCCTTAAGACAAATGGTTTGCTGACCTCTGAAATCTATGCTGATAGCAATGACTTTTCAATAACAGCCTGATGGAGAACTGCCTTTATATTTCTGACTTTCAAGTGGTGTAAGCAGTAATGCACTCAAAACTGAAATGTCTACTTACAGTTTAAGATTCTCTTCCTTTATGTCAACAGAAGCAATACAGATATACTCAAGACAGAAGACTTCAGGGTAACAGCTGGGCTGCCTGAACCCATCTGTTTCAGCTAAAGGCCTAAGTGTGCCTTTCTAGTAGGGTAGGACAAACAGCAGAGGGCTGAGTAAATTACCAAATTACCTCACTCTCTTTCATTCCATTTATGTATATGCAAATAATGGTGATAACTATGGTATCTATCTAGAGGTTGCTAAGAATACTGAAGGTGTCAATATGGCTAAAGAAATTAGAGCAAGTACTTAATGTGTGTTATTATCTAAAACTACATTAGCACATATTAAGAACTTATTCCTTCAGCATGTGTTTTAGAGGAAAAACATAAGGGGAATGGGAAATTAATGAGTAACTGGATTTTCTTTTAAAATCCGAAGATTGTTAAAGAAGAGGAATTTAGAAAAGTTTACCCAGTTACCTACTTAAAAAGGTTAAACATTAAAAGAAAATAACTGAACTCTTATATTCAACAACTTCAATGGTTTAATGGTTTGTTCTGGTTATATAATAACTAATTTTGTTACTTTATTGTTAACTCTAATGTTCATTTTCAGATGAGGTTATACAGTTAACCACCAAAAACGAATACCTATAAAATGCAAGTTGAAGAAATTCCGTTTATTCCCTAGATTTTCTCCTATAGTGAACATTATTGAGCTAGTTCATAACTTCGATAGAGTGTAAATTGGTCTTTACACATTTAGAAAGCAATAAAACTCCAGTTTTAAGGTAGAAAATTACTGATCACTGTAATTCCACTATACTAGAATTATCATTTTTTTTAATCACATACTTAATCTGATTGAATTATTCTTTTAAAATAAAATCTTTTTAAAAACTCAAAGTGGAATCAAGGAAAAATTTTTGAACAATGAGGTAAGATGATCTGAATTAAACTATGCAAGCATTTTTCACACTCTGTTTGTATTGTTGGAGAGTAATGATAGCACAGGAGTTCCAATTCTTTATTAAGTGATTAATTTCATTAACAAAGACTAAAAATTATGCTCTCTTCCTTTTCTGCATCAATAAGATAATCTGATCTGCACATCTCAGCTGATCTTGATATTGGCTTATAACTTGAATTTTACAATTGTTCGTAGCAAATAAAGCAAGCTAACCAAAAACACATGCACATTTGTTAATCCAGTGTGATGAATTTGCTGGTTTTTTTAATGGAACAAATTTCTGTCCATAATCAGGACCTTCGATTGGCCAGTCACATCCTTTTTTTTCTACCTTTGAAATTTTTGTATAAGCACTGAAGTATAAACATTGTAGTATAAGCACCGAAGGACATGGAAGAGAGCCTGTTTCTTAGTCCTTGTAACTGCAAGGATCTGCGGTTCCCTCTAGAACTGGGCCTCTATTTCCTCGGAATAAAATCTTTTTTATATTTATCTCCCAAATTTTGCATTTACTTTGCCTCTACCCATAACTCTAGGCTTCAGCTTTCACCTCCAAAGTTTCCAAAGCATTATTAGTCTACTGAGGTGGGTGGGATGTAAGGGGGTAGGGCCCATTCCTCACAGAAAAGACTCTGCCAGAAGCATAGAATCATAGAGATATTCAATACAGATCATAAACTCAGAGCCCTGAACAGCTTTAAAAGGATCATGCTCTGCTTCTATAAAAGCAGGATGACTCTAATTCCAGGTCATTTGGGCTCCTTTCAGTGTTGCAGGTCTCTGATAAAGCAAAGTTAACAAAAAATGGGGATCTTTCAACAGGTACTTTGGCTCTGTCTCTCTCAAAAACCTCTCCAAAATGACAATTTTATGACCTTCTTTAGTGCTGATCTACAGAGATTCAATGCCTCTATCAGTTATTTCCCTATAAAGAATTTAGAGGCAAAGAGGGCCAGGCACGGTAGCTCATGCCTGTAAGCTTCAGCCTATGAAGCGGCCGGGGCTAGGGATCACAGTTCGAGTCCCCTCTGGGGTCCACAGCAAGATCTAGTTACAAAAAAATAGCTGGATGTGGTGGTGCGCGCCTGTAATCCAAGCTACGTGGGAAGCTGAGGCTGGGGATTGCTTGAGTCTGTGGTACCCCAGGCAACGAGAGCCTGTGGTTCCATGGGCAAAAATAGCGAGACCTAGTCTCAAAAAAAAAAAAAAAAAAAAGAATTTAGAGGCAAAGAAAATCTGTTGCTTTTGATCAAGTAGCATAACCATATAATATCTGTAGTTTATAAACAATATTTAAGACTCCAAGAATTACAGATATTAAATCTTTACTTTGAAAGAGACCTTAAAAACCACCTAGCTGAAATTATTCCTGAAGTAATAATTCCTTCTCTAGTCTAGAATCTTCAAGAGACAAATTTATCCTCACCTTGTATGGAAGTGCCTTCCACCGCTAAAGAGCATGAACTTCATTAATCTTGGACACACTCATTACCCTCTCTGAGTTGTTGGACCTTGTGCCATGTGTCTGGGGAAAATACTATAGTGAAAGTTTTAGGGTGTAGGACATTAAAATCTGCTAATTGGACCAGATATTGCTGTTCAACTAAAAGAAGCAGCCAAAACCCTATGAAATGAAATGTCTGTGAACTCTGTCCAACAGGAAAGCTTTGAATTTGATGGAAAACCCACTCTTAGAGCAACAGGTGCCGGGTGTACCCAGCAAAGACAGCTCACTAGAACTGAGATGTACCCTGAGCAGCCCTAGACTGTTCTTTGGATTCTATAGAACTTCCCAGTCATGGAAACACTGAGTTGAAGGTGACAATGAAGCAGCTGGGATGGCTCCCTGCTACCTGACTTCTCTAACTATCCTTACACAAAACCAATAGAGAAAGGTAGCCTGTGGGTTCCTTTCTTGCAAGAATAGCCTAACACTTTCATGCTGCATTAACTCTACTGTCCTCTACCTCTACTCAAGATCTACTCTCTAGAATTCCAACTACTGCATGACAGTCTTCCAAGGTTCTACCTGGTTTTAAATATTCTACTGGAGTGACTGTGAATTCCATCCATGACTCTCAACCCCATAGTTAATTTCTATGAGCTAGAAAAGCCTATCTTCCTCATAAAGCATCCCCACCTGAATATCAGCACCCAAGAGTGTCATGAGTCACCAAATATGGTTTTTGGTACTATCAACCATCTCATTCTGCTCACTGAGCTCTGCAAACATGTTCAGCAACTGTCACACTATCACTTACACTAAGTTTGTAGCTAATGAAAACAATTTTTTCATAGAAATCATTGTCAAGTTATACTTACACAATAGCTCCTTTTAATCAAAATCAGGGTTGTTCATTATATTATACCTAACTTCACATCTTGCTTCTGTTCTACCTGATATAAGATATTCCTTCAAGTTTAGGGTCAACTATGACTTCTTAGAAATAATGACAGTAAAAATTAATCTCTAGGCCCCTTTAGAATTTGACAAATGGTTAAAACAGATAAAATAACTGTAAGTTTGCCCACGTGATCAAAATTGTCTTTTTTTCTATAGAAAAGCAACCACCCATTAAGTATAGTTACACATTCTTATAAATTCTTATAAGTAATATTAAGAGAATTTCTAGTTTATTGGAGTTTGGGTAACCAAGTGGACAGAGTATTAATCACAGAGTATTTAAAGTCCTTTAATGCCTCAATTTTTGTCAAATAGGTTCGTTCCCAGCTCTTATTTTGTTGCTACAAGCAGTAGGATTGTGTGCCTTCCAAGAATAAACTTATCCCACTAGGGGTGAAATGACAGTGGGAACTCCATATATTTCTTATACAAAACTTCTGCTACCAGAGAATCTAAGAGAGAGATGATATACAAGTACATATAACCATTGTTAAAAGACAGTGAGATGAAAGAATAAATCTTCCCACACAGTAAATATCAAATATATAATTTACATAATTTGAGAGCCACACAATAAAACTTAGACAAGGGTCAAATTGCTTTAAATAACTGTTAAAGGAACAAAGTATATATTTACAATAAACCTACTTCCTGATATTTATAACTAAGAATATCATTTAGAAAGGTGAAATAAAAAATATACTAGACTGGGAAAGTCATTACTTAATATAAGTAATTTAGGAAGACAAAATTCAATTTATTATGATTCCCTAGAGAATAAAGATTATACTACATTTTCCTATGAGTTGAAACCACTTTTTACCCAAACTCATTAAGAGAGGGATAATTTAGTTTGAAAAGATCAGCTGTATTGATTGCCCCAGCAGATCCTTCATACTTCCCAGAGGAATGAGATTGATGAAAAGGAAGCATCATTCTGATATTTATTAACGAATGAATAGATTTATAAAGAAAGTCTAGGCTTGATATACTCTATTATTCCACATATGATCTCAAAAGTGACATTTTTGAGAAATTCTGGCATGTGGCCAGAATTCTGGCATGTGGCCAGAACATATAATAATTTAATTGAGATTTACTTAATATTGATGTTAATTAATTCATTAATTAATTAGAACTCAGGACAGCAACTGCTTTTTCATAAAAATAAAACATGATAAATGTAGATATAAGACCAAACAGTATGGATAGGGCAAAGGGCATGAAATTTGAACTGGCAAAGAATTTGGAGACAGAGGATTTGTGTTCTTGCACAGTTGTGACATATCCTGATCTCTAAATGACAACAAAACATAACCCACACCACTGCCAAAATCAACAAAACAATGTATATAAAAAGTCATGCATACATACACACATACACACAGTATATAGCATTAAATTTCTCCCAAGAGATACTAAGAACCTCAAATTAGAACTATTTTTTAATGCTCTCTACCTAACCCAACCTCAGACTCACAGATTTTGATTTACAGTGAATAAGTAAATGACCACTTAGGTATCATACACCCAAAGAAATGACTGTTCTGATTACATGCATAATTGGACAAGAATTGTAATATACAAATAATTAAAATATTACATATTACATATTACATATGTAAAAGTAAATATAATATAAAATTTATAAAAATTTATATATTTATAAATTTATAAAAAGTATAAAAATTTATATATTTATAAATTTATAAAAAGTATAAATTTTATATTACATATTAAAAATGTAAAAGTAAAAATAAATCAGGTGTGTATTTATGATCATTCACTACAGAAAATGTGCATATACATATATAAGTAGGACAGCATAGTTCACCTATTTTACATAAATATAAGTGAATTAAGATCTTTTAGTAGAATCTATCATAATCAATGTACCGAAGATTCACTGAATAGAAAAACAAACTCCTAATTGGGGTGATTATCTTACTTAGTGTTCATTGCAGTGTGTTGCTACTGTAGTCAAATATCTGTTATATATGACTGACAATTTTGGGTGAGAGAACTATATTGGTTTTAGAAATGATAGTTGTCTTTATAAAGTTGAAGTAAGATGAGTTACCTGGGTCTGTAGAGGCAGTAACACAGGTGTTTTGTTCTAACTCTTTTGGCCTGAATGAATATTTTCATCCAGGGCTCAAAATACAGAACAGATGTGTAGGCTCTGAATGACCACTTCTCAGGGAAACTAGAAAAGAAAACATCCATATTCATACTGTAAATGATGTAATAATAACACAGCTTTAAGAAGAAAAAATTTGAGTATTAGGATATGTTGCTACTCCAAGCAGCTTCAGGAATTTTGCTTGTAAATCTTAATCACATAAACACCAGTGAATCCTGAAATACAAGTCATTAAGCAGGTCCTCCAGATACAAGGTCCTACAAGAATAACCTACACTTTGATTAGAAATGAACATTGGCTGGCATCGAACCCATTTAAGGAGATTTACATCAGCAATAGAAAATATACATTCCATTCAAGTTACTGGACCATCAGGATGAACCCCGTCAAAGAAAGCCATCCATCCTTTGGCAACAACAAAACAAAAAGAATCTAGGCCCAAATGAGTAAAGTCCAAATTTCCATGAATTTACTATAAACAGAGAAATACAATAAAGACATTACTTTTAAAATTATGAACAAGAAACATAAAACAGTCTGCACGGGCAGTACAAAAATAAGTAACTGTGGCCATCTGAGGGGAGGGGTCAGCCAACATAACAAGAGGGAAAAAAAGAGAAAAATAAAGAATGGGAAAGCAATACAACAGTGCAAATGGTTTACAAATAAGACTACTCTCATAAAACAGCATATTCTTGGGACATGGCTGTACTGCTGAATACTAACAAGTCAAAGGACCACTTATATTGAAGTCTATAAATTTAGTCACCAATTAGCAAGAAATAAAGATCAAAATCAAGCCCAGTCATGCTTAAGAACTCATGTTCCTTATCTACTACATCATAGAAAAGGCTGTTAGGAAATGCTACCAGGCAAAAAGCAAACCATCATTTTGACAATTCTACGCTAGCTCAGAATAACCCAAAGAAGATAGAAAGGAAATAGAAAATCTAAGGGAAATGTCCAACAGAGCTATCCACTGCCAGTTAGTGAAAGACAGAACTCCAAAAAAGTTTATAAAAGGGAAGATAAAGTCCCTCAGAAATCAAAGGATTTCCTGGCTGCTTAGAGACAGGATCAGAAGCTCATTTAAAATTCAGAAATTTATTTTAATTGATTACAGGGAAAGTTCTTTAAAGTAAGCTTTGAGTAGAATTTTTCCACAATATATTTAAAAATCTAGTCCATTGCTGTTATCATAAATAAGAATGCATTTTTAATGTGATGAGAGAGACTGCCTGCACAGGGTGTAGTGTTACAATAATGTAAATGGCCTTTTAGTTTATCATAAATTGTTTGAACAATCAAATAAGTCCTCATCTGAAAAAAAGGAGAAAAAAGTCACCTTGGGACATGATAAACAGGCCAAGGACACTTGCCATTATTCAAATACTTTCTGGATCTCCAGATTTGAAATTGCCCTAGGGCCAGCAGCTCTAACACATCTCTGTCATTTGATGGTAAAAGTCAAAAGGAGAGCAGAGCCAAGTTTGGGAATTCGGGAAATACTGAGAGAGAGCAAACTGGGTTAAACAAGTTTGGATTAAAAAAAGTCATTATACAAATGCAGAATAAAGACATTAATACCTTAACTTTTTGCTGGCTTTCTTTTTTACTCATTCTACAAATATTTATAAATATTCATAATATGTGTACTGGAGGTCCATACAACCTCCCCTATGTTAGATTTGCTAGAAGATCTGATGGGACTTGGCATATAGTTGCACTCACAGCTAAGAGTCTTCACACAGCAATGTAATAAGGATACACATATCTTAAGGGGGAAGACAGGGGAATCTGGAGGAATATATGTGAAGCTTTATGCCTGTCTCAAGATGGGTTACACAATGCACACTCACCCCAACTATGAAAATGCAGGAATGTGTTTGTACATTTCTGCCTGGGGAGGCCCACTAGATATTCAACACTAAAAATTATTGACTAATTCTTTTTTTTAAGTGGGGGCTAGTCATATAAGCATCCTCTGCCTAGCATGTATCAAAATCCCAGACTAAGAAAGAAAGGAGGTTTTAGCATATATGATAGTATTTGCCCATCTTAGTCACAGTAAGCCAACAGTGATCTATTAAGGAAAGATTTTATGTCAGTATAGGAACTATTTATCAGTCACATTCCCAAAAGTCAGATGAAGGCAAAGCTTGCAAGCAAGCCATCTAGGTTAATGTTTTTCTTACACATATGCTTACTTCTGAAAGTGCCTATTTATTTGTGACAAACAGAATGGCAATGCTTCTCATGTTGTTGTGATGTTTGTAATAGAAAGAAGACAAAGAAGCCTAAATATAAAACCTGTGTGTAAAATGGGTCACCCAATGTAACTTTCAAACTTCTATATATGATGCAGAAGTTCCTTCATTCTCATCCCATTTAATTCTCCAATGAGGTCTCTTGCTGGCAAGCTTCCATTCAGTTATTTATGGCCACTTGAAGTTCTCTGGATACAGGGTCGTGATTTTTTATTCCCAATTTTAGAACATTTTTTGGTGAATTCTGTTATCAGGTAGCAAAACAAGCAAAACGGGGTACTTAACAAAACTTACAAGTGGGAGCAGCTGGCCCTTTAACCCAACTACTCTTTAGGTTCTTCCCAGCCTGTTCAAACGTGGCAAGACAACATAAACCTTAAGAGGTGGCAAAAACAGATTTACTTATTAAAAGGACAAAACAAACAAGGAAGCCCTTTGGTAACTTTATAAACCAGTCTAGACTCTAGTCCAAAAGGCTACATGTGGCCGTCAGCCACAAAATGGCAGTCATCTCACTTTCAAGCCAGGTGAAAAAGTCAAGATAGTACCATCACTCCTTCTTTCAAAGGCACAGCTATTCTCTTCAAGCCTTAAGAAGTCAAGATGGCATCACTGCTTCTTCTTCCAGAGTGGGAGATTCAAATCCTTCCAACAAGGAAACCAGGATGGCATCATCAATTCTTCTCCAAAAAGGCACAGTTTGGGCATTCTTTCAGCTTTAAATCTAAAGTGACCCAAAATCAGCAAGACTCACTTGATACAACAGCAGAAACCACTTCAGATGTCTCATGATGTAAACAGCAACACAGCAAGTTCTCTTCAGTTCTCCAGACAAATTCCAAGCTTCGCAGTTTCAAAGTTAAACCAAGTTATCAAGTACCAAATTTCCAAGTCAGCTTTCACAGGTCACAATTTCTCCAATATGCTTCCCTGGGCTCCTTGATCAGCCCAGGCTAGGGACGAAGGCAAGGTTACAGCATGGCTTCCTTCCCTGTCTACTGCCTGCACATGGCAGTAGCTGTTCCTGCTGCTTCTCCAGTGTCCCTGCTCTATGCTCTGCTCTTCTGCTCTATGTCTTCTCTATCTCAGTCCCCCTCCTCAATCTCCAGCCACTTCTTAAACCTCTCTGTCCTCATGAGAAGACTTCTTCCCTTCTCTAAGTCTCCGCCCACCAAGGGACAACAACTGCTATTCCAAGCAGCACCACGAGTGCTAGGGGCTACAGTCCCCCAATTTCACCATAGACCCCTATCAGTTCCTCTTCTCCCTTCAGGATACAACTCATTTTCTCTTGGAGTCTTTCTCACTCCCTAATATTAGGCAAATCACTTTAATGTGGTAGTCTCTTTTCACCTCCCCAAAACACTCGCCACTTAGTGGTGTCACTGCTTATTTATTTATTTACTTCTCCTTCAGGCTGTGAATTCCATGAGGTTAGTATCCTCATTAATAAATACCTGTTAAGGCATGGTGGTGTGTCCCTGTAATCCCAGCTACTTGGGTGGCTGAGGCTAGGGATCACTTGAGTCCGCGGGTTCAAGACAACCCTGGGCAACATAGCAAGACCTACTCTCTTAAAAATAAATAAATAAATAGATGATAGATAGATAAATAAATACCCATTAACAGAATCTTATACACTATCGGTATATTCACTATGAAAAATACTAAAAAGGAACCTTTAAAAATTTAAAAAAACAACAGAACTACCATATAATCCTACAATTACAATTCAAGGAATACATCCAAGAAAATAAAAACAAAAACATCAAAAATACACCTATACTCCCATATTCAGTATTTACATTAGTCAAGACATGGAAACAACCTAAGTGTCCATCATAGACAAATGGATAAAAAAGTTTTAATGTATATGTACACATACACACACAAGATGTATATATTCCAGTGAATACACAATGGACTATTCAACCATGAAAAATGAGGAAATCCTACTGTTTAGAAGCATTTGGGCCAATATCAATAGACAAAAAGCCATTATGCTAATGAAACAAAAGTCAGAGAAATACATATTTTCACACATTCTAAAATATAAAATTTAGTAAGTCTTATAGAAAAACATAAATATTGGATGTCTCACTTATATGTGAAATATAAATAAACCAGATAAAAGAACAAGAAATAGTAAAAACTAACAAGTTGACTATAGAAATGAAACTTCAAGCAAAGGAGGGAGGGTGGGTTAAAGGGAGAAAAAATGGTGATGGGTCACTAGTGGGAGACTATGAGGACAGCAACATAAAAATTTTTTTCTTTATTTTAAAAAGGCCAGTCATGGTGGCGCATGCCTGTAAGCGGCAGCCTAGAAAGCCACGGCCAGTGCCAGGGATTGCAGTTCGAGTCCTGTCGGGGACATGTAGTGAGACCTAGTTCCCAAAAAATATAGCTGGGTATGGTGGCACGCACCTGTAATCCCAACTACTTGGGAAGCTGAGGCTGGGGATTGCTTGAGTCTGTGGTACCCCGGGCAACGTGAGTTCCATGGGCAAAATAGCAGTTCCATGAGCAAAACAGTGAGACCTAGTCTCAAAAAAAAGATCATATTTAAGAGAGAGCTATCAGACTTAAGGTGGGTTGGAGAGGCAAGGGAAGGGGGAGCAGGGGAAAGGACATCAAAAAGAAACTTTCAGCTATAAGACAACTAATTACCAGGGATACATGTACAATATGATGACTACAATTCATGTTATAAGGGGATATATAGTAAATTGTAATAGTTCACATCAGAAGAATATTTTTTTTGGTTAGGCTGAGTAATAATTTCACAATACATGTATCTAAGACCATTATGTGGTAGGTATCAAACTTGCAGTGATACATGTAAATTATTTGTAAATAAAACTGGAAAGACAGTATAAAAGGTTGTTATAGCCTAAGCTACAGATAAATCAAACTAATTAATAAATCCTATATTACTATATTTAGTACATAAAGCTTTTGATACTTAACATTTCATATGAAAAATATAAAATACATAATTTTAAACAAATGTTCTAATTTGGGGCCAATATACACTATTTGTATATCTCAATAAATTGTTTAAGAAATTAATAATACATATTGTCATATAAATTTCTTGAATAACTATCCAAGACTTCCTGATTTAATCTAGAATAAGCAAAGGGATTCTTTGCCTTTTGAATCTCTCAGTCTTTATAAATAAAGCTGTTCATTTAAATAACTGAGATACAAATACACTAGGATGCAGTATAACTTCAAAAGAACCTAAAGGATCTTTTGAAGATTGCAGATAAACCCCTAACCAGACTCACAAAGAGAAGGGAGAAAATGCAAATAAATAGAATCATAAATAAAGAGGAGAAACTACAACAGACAAAGCAGAAATTCAGAGGATAATTAGCGATTACTACAAACATCTATATGCAAGCAAAGAAGTTCAACAACCTCTATGAGATGGGCAAATTTTTAGAACTATACACCATCCAAAATTAGATAAAGACAGAAAAAACCTCAATAAACCAATCTGAAGCAGCAAAACTGAAACAGTGATAAAATCCCTCCCCCCAAACAAAGACTTGGACCAAAGGACTTACAAATGAGTTCCACCAGAAGTTCAGAGACAAACTGGTACAAAAAACTCTTTCAAAAAAAATAGAGAAAGAAGGAATACTAAATACTTTCTACAAAGCCAACATCACACTAATACCAAAACCAAACAAAGATAACACAAAGAAGAAAAAAAAACCTACAGGCCAATCTCCGTAATGAAGATGCAAAAATCCTCACCAAAATCCTAGCAAATAGAATCCAGCAATGCATCAAAAAGTGATGGCCAAGAGGGATTTAACTCAGTGAAACAAGGATGGTTCAACATCTGAAAATCAATTAATGTAATCCAGCACATCAACAGAAAGAAAAATAAAAATCACATGATCATATCAAAAGATCCTGAGAAAATATTAGACAAAGTTCAACATCCATTTATGATGAAGGTTCTCAAAATTCTGGGGATAGAGGGATCATAATATAATGCAATATATGACAAACCCACAGTCAGTATCATCCTAAATGGTGAAAAACTGAAAGTCTTCCCTTTGATATTGAGAACAAGGTAAAGCTGTTCCACTCTCACCACTGATTTTCAATATAATAATGGAAATCCTAGCTAGAGCAGTAAAGCAAAAGAGGGACATACAAGGAATCCAAATAGGGAAAGAAGTAAAATGATCACTATTTGTAAATTACATGATAATTTATATAGAAAACCCTAAAAATTACAGAAAAACTAATGAAAATAATAAACCAACTTAGTAAAATAGCTGGTTACAAAATCAACATGCAAAAAATCAGTCTGAAGAAAAAGAAATTAAGAAATCCACTCCATTTACAACTGTACCAACAAAAATTAAATATCTGTGAATAAACATACAAAAGACATGAAAGACCTATACAAAGAGAACTATGAAACACTGCTAAAAGAAAAAAAAAAGACACAAGAAAAATGAAAAGACATTCCCTGTTCATGGATTGAAAGAGTCAACATTATCAAAATGGCCATTCTACCAATAGCAATCTACAGATTTAATACAATTCCAGTAAAAGATCTCAATGACATTCTTTAAAGAAATAGAACAAATGCTACCGAAATTCATATGGGATAATAAAAAAATTTGAAGAAGCTAAATCTCTCCTGATCAAAAGTAGAGAGAATGGAGGAATTGCACTCCCAGACTTTGAATCATACTACAATGCCATAATAACTAAGATAGCATGGTACTGGAACATAAATAGAACACAGACCACTGTAACAGAACTGAAAGTCCAGAAATAAAGTCACATATGTATGATCAACTAATCTACAACAAAGAGGCAAAAAACATAGATTGAAACAAAGATAGTCTCTTCAATAAACTGTGCTGGTAGTACTGAACTGATACAGGCAAAAGAATGAATCTAGACTACTCCTTCATACCATACACACAAAAAAACAAAATGGATAAAAGATCTGAATGTAAGACCTGAAACCATAATTATATAGAAGGAAACATAAGCAAAACACTCCACGACCTATATCACAGAAACACCTTCCAGGACACATCTATATAAGCAAAGAAAATGAAAGAAAACATAAATATCTGGGACTATTTTAAGTTAAAAAGCTTCTGCATGACAAAAGAGATGAAAACAAACAAACACCCAACTGAATGGGAAAAAAAACTTTGCACTCCACTTAACTGACAGTGGTCTGAATTCAAAGATCCACTAAGAACTCGTACAACTTAATAAAAGTAAAGCGAAAAGCCCTGTCAAAAAATGGGGAGAAGACCAGGGTGCTGAGCTGGGAGAGGGGTTTCGTAGGTTCTGTCTTCTAGGCCCAGCCCTGATCCAAACTGGGCTGGGAGTAGCCCTTGAAAGCCTGGCCTTTTGGGGAGCCCCCCAGCAGGGAACAGGGTAAGTCCTGTACCACCCAGGTCTCAGGATCTTGGGGTCTAGGGGTCTCTAGACTGGAGGCCCTGGTCCACCCTTTCAGTGTCTGGGGCTGGGGGTCAGGTACCCAAGGATCCTGAGCTGGGAGAGGGGATTAGTAGGCTCTGACTTCCAAACCCAGCCCTGTGAGCCTGGTCAGGCTGGAGGTGGGAGTGGAAGTCCTTTTGGACAGCTCAGGCCCTTGGAGAAGAGCTCCAGCATACCGCCACCATGACCGAGACAGGGGTAAAGGGTAAGGGTGAGTTCTATGCCACCAGAGTCTCAGTGTCTCATGTCCAGGGGTCTCAGGTGGGGAAGCCGGTCTCTGCCTCCATATGGACAGAGGGCTGGGTCTGGGGGTTAGGCACCTCTGTTGGGGCATGGGCTCTAGGGGGTAGGAGGCGGGGGTCAGGGTCCTCTGCTCTGGTTTACTCCAACCTCTGTCAGACCTTACCTAGAATGAAAAACAACAAAACAAAAAAACAGAAGTCTCCCCAACTGCAGATACAATGGAGAGGAAAGGAAGTAATAACAGCCCTGGATACACTCACTGCCTGGGTAGGGCAAGCAGCATTCTGTGAACCACTGAGACAAGAACGGGAGACCAGTGATTCTGACCTGTCATAGATTTCTACTTGTATCATCTCTGGGTCTGGGGAACCAAACCCCTGGTCCACAGTTTTGTGCAACATGAATGAAGCTCCCTCCTTTACCAATAAATGGGGGAAGAAAGTCACAAAAACATGGCAGGACTGCTAACACAAGAGAGAAGAGGAGCTGGACCAAACACCTGGGGAAGTCTGTCCCCAACAGGGAACACCTCTACTGCCAGCATCTGGGAGTTGGGCTCCCAAACCAAGATATCAGAACTATAGAGCACAGAAGTAGCACCACATAACAGACACCAGAAAAGATCCTGGAGAACCACACCAAGTATTTGCCCTACAAGAAGTACCTGATGTGCTTGGCCTGACTATCCAGTCAGTTACGACTAGAGATCCAACTAGTCTTATCTGTTGCTTTCCAGGAGTGCAAGTCTGCACCCAGGAAAAAAGGACATAGTTCCAGAAAAAGAAAAGACCAGTGGGCCAAACATGGACCAACAACTTGCATCACTAAGAGTTGGAGTGACCAGAGAGAGTGGTGGAGGTAAGGATGGGGATAAGAGTACAATATGGAAGGGAAGGCCAAACCTAAGAGGAACAACACCCATACAAATGTGACCAATATTGTATGAAAATTACAAAGTAAAAATTTTAAAATGAAAAAAAAAAATGGGGAGAAGAGTTTAAAAGACACTTCTCCAAAGAGTAAATACAAATGGCCAATAGACATATGCTCAACAATGCTCAACATTATTAATAATCAGGGAAATGTAAATCAAAACCACAATGAGATACCACCTCATACCAGTAAGAATGGCCAGTATCAAAGAAAAAATGGGCAACTAGTGCTGGTATGGGTGTGGAGAGAAAAGAACACTTTTACACTGCTGATGGGAGTGCAAACTAGTCCAGTCACTATGAAAGCTGTGTGGAAGATCCTCACATTACTGAAAATGGAACTACCATTCGATCCAGAAATCCCACTTCTGGGAATCTACC
Source organism: Uropsilus gracilis (assembly GCA_004024945.1). Classification (NCBI taxonomy): domain Eukaryota; kingdom Metazoa; phylum Chordata; class Mammalia; order Eulipotyphla; family Talpidae; genus Uropsilus; species Uropsilus gracilis. Next base: position 142,020 of record PVHY01001815.1, read on the forward strand.
TAAAGGAAACGAAACATGACTACAACATGACACCTGTACTCAGCTGTTTATTGCAGCACTATTCACAATAGCCAGAATATGGAAACAACCCAAATGCCATTGGGCACACAAAGTCACATGACACACATGGGTTAATAGGAAAGTGTTTAAGGTAGAAACTGAAGTTGTCTATGGGTTTGTCCCCCGCTCAGCAATGGTTCTTCTTAAAAAGTCAAGTTCAGTATCCAGTTATATCTGTAACCTCGGTGTGGCCTCTTTCCCCCATCTGTCCACGTTATTCTGCTGCTATTTTAAGTGTCACTGCATACATGGCCTACCTCAGGAGGGCTGGTTGCTATGGTCACCAAACTATAGGTAGCGAGGGGCCAGAAAAAAGGATCCTATGTCTAAGGTTATATCTCCTCTATCTACTGATTCAGATTCACTATTGCTGAAAATTGAGAATGTGAATATTCTAAAGCTCTCAGGTGATTCCTTTAAAACTTGACAATTTTAAGAACTGGTAGACCTATTGAACAGTGTAATATTAGGGAAGTGGCCTGAAAGAGGGAAGCAGGACAATCTCTCACAGGTGTTTGGACTTAGGATGTCCTCTACATTTAGCCACACAAACAAGGGATAGCATCCAGACCAATCAATTGCTGACTTTTACCCTTCCATGATTAAGAAAATGAACCTAAACTCCAAGTACGAGACTAAACTAAATCCCATATGAAATAATCAAAAGTGCCATTACTTTTTCCAGGAAAATACCGTATAACCAAAATTATTTTCTACATTTATAGCTAAAGTTCCTACAAAATCCCTGAGAGTTTCTTGAAGTTGAAATTAACAAGGCCTATATTATCTTCAATATAAAGAAGCGCATAATGATTTTTAACTCGTTTAAATTATGAACTACGAAAGGGCTAACCAACTGTAATCTTAGGGTGGATTATACCTAAGAGAAATGTCAACTCAAAGGGGTAATTGAAAAGGAAAGTTAAAAGCTACAGGAAGTAATGAAAGTGCTTCTGTCATAACCACAGAGTGGCAAGCAGCACATTATAACAATTCCAAGCCTTAACTTTTAATGTGTTCCCGGGCAGCTGGTTAAAACATAAACTAGAGACATTATGGAATGCTGCCCAATGATTGCCAGTTTAAAAATACACTAGCAATGTGGCCCCTAACTTCTAAACACTATGTGGCACAAAATTTCAACTGCATTATCCTATATTATATAATCATTCTCTGAGTTTTTCTTTTGGACAGATTCCTGTAGCCATCTGAGATTCTGTGCTATGACAGATAGCAAGGATATGCAGGTTCCCTTGTGAAAGACAACTTTCATCACATGCCTTTCTTTTTTTTTTTCTAGAATATGTTTTCTCCATTTCTCATAAATCTGAGTATGTATTATATTCGCAATGTTAAACAGATAACAATACTGAAAACAATATGGGCACAAGGAAATCCTATATACAATAGACCCAGTGAAAATGGTCATGTGGTTGATCTCCAAAACGGAATTATAAAAAAGAGCTACTGGGGTCAGCAAGTCTTCACAGTTTGGAAATCAAAGGAAAGTCCTAAAGTAACAAAAGCACTCTACAAATTTTTTTGAATGCCCTCTCACCTTAACCCTCATGGTCTTTAGGGATGAAAGACAGTGGAATCCATTATTAAGGAGTGCCAGCATTTTCCAATGAAAGTATCTGCAATAACTTAAAAAAACTTTCTAGATATTAGTATTCAATTTCATTTATCTGATTTTTTTTATTGCAAGTATTTTTTAATGTAGAGACAATAGGATTTTCAATGGAATAAATGCGTATGAGAGATGGAGATTCGCTTAAAACTGACATCTGACATTAAATGCATTTGTTGTTTGCTGTGTATAAGAACTGAGTTGTTTTCAGAGCATTATAGCAAATGCTATAAAGTAGGATTAAAAGGAAAAATAGACTAGAGGGAACAAAAACTCACTGACAACTCCTAGCATTCATACTAAGTAGATATTACAGCCTCATATTTATACATAGATTCAGAGACAACAGATAACTGATCATGAAAATGACATCTCTCTCAAGAGAATCCAAGAATTAAAGACTTCAGTACATAGTAAGTTATAAAATCTACAGGAAAGAGGCAATGGAGACCCGGGCGGGGCCATAAGCCCCGTCCGCCAGCGGGTGATGGCGGCCGCCCGCGGCCCAGGCAGAAGCTCGGGC